>CABFWB010002719.1:16718-98519 GCA_902151455.1 Timema bartmani | reverse complement strand
CATTTTGGATGTGATTCTTCGGTACAAAGCAAACTGGATCGGACACATCCTTAGGAGGAACTGTCTTCTGCACGATGTCAGAGAAGGAAAGGTTGAGGGAAAGAGGAGCTTAGGAAGGAGGAGGATTCAAATATTGGATGACTTGAAAGAAAGAAGACAATTCTGTGAGCTGAAGGAGGAGGCAGAGGACAGGGAACATTGGCGGTCTAAGTTCACCGACAAAAGGAATGGATCTGTCGTAAGACAGAGCACCTAATAATAATAATAATAATAATAATAATAATTCACTACAATTAGTTTAGTTTCAACTTCAATGTTTTATTACTACTACATTAACAAATATATCTTATAAAATAAGTAAATTCGGAGTTTAATAAACATGTATAAACAATAATAGACACACAAAAAATGCAATAGACATCCAGCAATAAGAGCAAAGAATGAAATAAATAAACCGTAGTAATTATAATAACGATTTACGTTACAATACTGTTGATTATAATTATATCAGCAGAACAATAACACTAATTATCGTCTAGAGCTACTAATACAAATAGTTTAAAACAGGTTTTTATTTTGCGTGCGATTGATTAAAAAATAATTGCATACTTTCCGTGATTATAATTATGTCCTTCAGCTGGATAAACGGCCTTCCCTCCTCCCCCCCAGACACGCACTCTGCCTTTTCATTAAAATTCCCCCTCGCTCCAATCAATAAACTCCACCCAGCCAACATTTGTTCTCTCCTCCTTCGCTCCAATCAATAAACTCCACCCAGCCAACATTTGTTCTCTCCAAGTTTTTCCTTCGCTCCCGATCCTCGTCTCTTCTATTAATAAGACTGGCTCTATTGCTCTTATTTTTTTATTATGTTGATCGCAACGACTTTAAGGTGGCTTCGGTTTCCTTTGTGCGGAAGTTAAACAAAGAAGATGTGACCTTGATTCAAAGCGCCTGGAGTTGGCCGAGCCTGTAGGTTCCCTTAGGAAAGGTAGTTTTCGAAACCAACTGGCTGAGATTATATTTATCTTTATATTCAGCCGGTTAGTGAATACATCCTATTCTAATGTTTTTATATCTCCTTGTGAACCATTTAAATAAGTATCGCTTTAGTAAAGTGAGATTTACACTTCCCTTCATTATACTGCTATAAAGCCACATGGCTGACTCACTCACTCACTGACATTAACGTTTACCCACTTACAGATGAGCTAGGAACTTGAAATTTGGATAACTTATAGCTTCTAGCCTGTAACCGACGGGAAAATTCCAAAAAGTTAAAAAAAAAAATCAAAATGGCGGAGCAACTTTACAAAGTCAGTGTGGACCTTTCTTTGGAGGTCTCTTGTGGCTAAACGGTAAGACCTATCAAAAAACTGATTGAACCAGCTGCCACGGATTTGGTGAGATCCACAAGTTTGGTCCTATTACTTTTTGTCGTATCTCCATTGGTTATATCTTAAATAGAACTAGAGTTTTTTGATTTTAGGTAAATTTTGCACATTTTCCACGCATTTTTTAATTTCTAAACAACGCTGGAATTACATTAATTTACATCCACTTGCAAAGAAAACTCACCGGAGCTATTTTATGCGCACGTTTATATACCCTTATTTATTTATGTATATATAAATACACTATGTAAGTATATTAATTATTATTTATATAATTGCATATAATGTATGCATGTAAATATTATGTAGGGATTATTGTAGAGGAGAGAGGAAGGAACAGGAGAGAAATAAGAGAGAGAGGAAGGAACAGGAGAGAAATAAGAGCGAGAGGAAGGAACAGGAGAGAAATAAGAGAGAGAGGAAGGAACAGGAGAGAAATAAGAGAGAGAGGAAGGAACAGGAGAGAATTAAGAGAGAGAGGAAGACAAGGATAGAAGTAAGAGCGAGAGGAAGACAAGGATAGAGAAGGCACGACTAAGGTGAAATGGACATGGGAGAGGAAGACCAAGGAACAGGTGAATGAATGGAGTGCAAAGGAGTGTGGAGGAGAGAGGAGAGGACTGGACAAAGGTGGAGGAAAGGAGGCGGTGGAGTGGCTTATGTTCCAAACAGACCGACCCAGTCGCTGGAAGCTGTTCATGATGATGATGATGATGATGATGATTTATATATAAATATAATTTATAACATATAAACATTATGCACAGTATTAAATGTATACGATATATTATATTTTATTTATAGGCCCTTATATATTACATATATATATGTATAAATATTATATATATAAAGAAAAGTAGATAGCTGAAGTAAACATGACGAAGAGAAGACATTTTAAGAAACTGCACCAGCATTTACCTTAAAAGAAAATAGTGAACGACGTGTGTAAAAGAAAAAGCAATAATATTGACCCCTGCTACATTATTTATGTGGCCATCAGGTATCATATTCAAAATACGTTTCTAAATTATAGATAATGCTGAAAGAGAATTTGGCTTTGATGTAAGCGAACCCATTTAAATTATTTTCTCGTTTCACGCTTCATTGAAAGATATTTAAAACAAAAATGAGAAAAAAAATATTCAAACATGTTTGAAGAGTCTGATTACTAATATTATGCAGCCCCGATTCAGAATAAAAAATGTTCTAAAGCCATTATACATTCAAAGTACTATGTATAGCTTTAATGTTGGATTTGTACATTTAGACTGAAATTTCCAATTAATTTCACCCTAGAGGAATCAGGGGTACCAGTTAGGGTGGGCCAAGGGAGCAATTTATCCCCCCTGAGATTCTGATGTATAAATATTAAAAGTTTGAAACTTTTTCTTATGTTGTAATTTATTTTTCAGGAGACAATGATTGTCTTAAAAGGTGTCTTTTGTGGCTTCAATTTAGAAAATTTCCCGGAACCCCCGGTTTGCCCTCTCACCTCCCTCTGGAGAAAAATCCTGCGGGGGCCCTTGGGAGGAATCCATCGGGTCCAATTTATTTTAAAACGTGCCAATAGGTGGGAGAGGTTATATAGAAATAGGACTCACTTTCTATCTAGAAAATTCTGTTTATAATTTAGGCCTGGATGTGTATTGAATTATTTTTTACCTGTCAAAAGAACTTTTTTTTTTACATCTACTACTGACCGTTCGGCCTATCAGCATTTAATTACAATAATGGGGTAGAGGTAGGGAAGGTAAAATTTAGAGGAACTACACCTACATTTTCTTGCGGAGAGAGTGTAAAACAGTTTAGAAAAAACTCGGTTCATTGGACCATAGCTTGCAAACGAAACTAAACGAGCTGGAAGTTTAGTCCACGCAACAACCGATGTATATTATAATTTCAAATTATTCACATATCACTACATTATTTTGTGAAATGTTTCCAGATGATGGATTATTTATGTGATAATTCAATTTATGAATTATGATTAGTCTCGTTCATGTTAGAATATATTTTATAAATGCCAATTTTTTTTTAAATCGGTAATGAACCTTTTTAAAAATTAATATAACTCTTTCTCCAAGTGTTCTTGGTAGCACTTTTTATTTTTAATCAATCGAATTCTTTATTAAGTGTTTAACCCAACGCGAGCGTCATCAATTATATATTTGACCAATAATTTATAAATTCTGTACTCCACTTCCGTTGCTTGTTAGATTTAATCTAACATACTACGTGTCAAAATAAAACGCTACTCCATAAATACATGTATATCAGAAGGTGTAGGTCGTAGGTTAAAACCTAATCTGCGACTGCAAATCAAAAGGTTACATGCTACAAATCATTATTTCTTTTATCTCCGATCCAACCAGTAAAAGTTTGAATTCAAATTGGTTTTAATGGCACAGTTGGTACCTATTCAATCTCGCATGCTACCCGTTTACTACTTTTAGCACCAATCGCGTCGGTGAGTTCTTTTGCCGCTCCCAAATGAAGTTTATAAATATTACCATAATTTAGAACTGCAGCTCAATCTCTTTGTTACATCAACCATTTGGATGAATGATGGTATCAGTTAACCTTGAGCGAGATCTTTATCACAATAATTGGTTTAAACAAAATTAGGGAAGAATGTTACCTGAAGCGTCGGCTTTAGAGGTACCTATTGTAATTCACATCCAAAACATTTCTGTGAGAAAATGTTGCCAACCTTTTCATCGCACAGAAGTAAATGAGAATAATGTTCTTATCGCCTTCAATTCACGGTAATCCATCAGTTTTATTAACACTATTTTATCAGTTATCACCTTCGTTAACGCAAAGTTGAAATCCATCAATGTTCTATACAAATATTATAATATATTATTAGTGTTATTGATAATATCAATCAAAGGCGACAGCTGCAGATAACATGACTTGACATATGAATATATTAAAATTGTTACAGTAACTTTAGAAACCAACATCTACTGTTCTTCCTACCAGAATCAAGGTGTAGTCGTGACCACATAGTCTAAGAATATTAACTGTATATTTTAAATTTGCCAATTTAAGTTCAGTAAGTTCTGTGTAGAATCCGATTTAGGTAGAAAGAAACTTTTTTACAGGTGAAGAAGTTACTAAAACAATGTTCATATGTTTATGCATAAGAATCGTATGATTTGAAGCCATCACTTTTGATAACGGTGGGAACTATTAGGGTTACATGAGATAGTAGAGGAAGCAAGACTGAGATGGTATGGGCATGTAATGAGGATGTTGGAGTACATGAGATAGTAGAGGAAGCAAGACTGAGATGTTATGGACATGTAATGAGGATGGAAAAGGAAAGGATGCAAAAAAAAAAGAGATGGAAATGACGTATGTAGGAAAATGACCGCAAGGGAGACAAAGAAAGAGATGGTAGGAGGAGATAACAGAAAGTGTACAAATGAGAGGAGAAGAATGGTGGAAGGAAAGATGAAGAAGAAGGAATTTTATTAAACTGACCCGGCCACAGGCTGAAGACAGTTGATGATGATGATGATGACTTTTGACAGATAATTTCAATACATATATAATATTAATAAAAATAATATCAATTTAGACTTTAAAAAATCTATGTGTATTTTCTGAAAGGTTTTTCTTACAATACTCCTACTAAAAGTAGAGTGCGAATGTAAGAATCTTAATATGTTATATTTTGTAACATTGCTTTCAACTTGAACCTTTCGTTCATTTAGAGTTCAGAAGATAAGTAAACTGCAGTCTATACCAGTCCATACCAAATGAACATTTTGTTCAAAAGTCTGTAAATGCGTTCAAAGAAGAATGACACCTGTGACTGCACAAACTAATTTAAGTTGTAGAACCAACGCACATCAAATTAATTGAATTCATTCTATCTCACGAGACGTCCCACACTGGTAGGCTCCGTGTCTGGTCTAGTCTGGTGTTGGCCCGAGACGGGCGGATCGGTGTTCAAATACACGACAGGTCTACTAAAGCAGCCTTTCTTAAATAGTTTATTCTTCTCTCTCACTCTCTACTTAAAAGAAATATTTGGTGACCTGGTGGTCTAGGGGTAAGGTGTCAGACTTCTGTGTTGGGGGTCCGGGGTTCAATCCTCGGTCCCGGCACAGATTTATCTGATTGCCAAACCCTTCCATCACCTCTGACAAGACGTGTATTAATCACAACTTGTGAATGTGAGGAATGCCAGGCCTCCACCGTGGTTCGTATTCCACGTTAAACTGTAGTTCCTCCATTTCATCTCACAATCACCCTACCATTACACATTAGCGTAAGTGCGTATAACCCGAACGGGTAGTAAGACGCGGTAATAATAGTAATAATAATTGAAAACATGTGTTCAATATTATTTCGTCAAAACAAAGTTTATCGATGATATTTTTCCCCCACCACGTCATACTACCCATCCGGGCTATGCTTATACTTACACCGACGAAATAGCGACGAGGAGGGTATAATTTAAAGTAAATTCACACAAATTTAAGTATTATTATTATTATTATTATTATTATTATTATTATTATTATTATTATTATTAGCACCGCCTCTTACTAACCATTCGGATTATTCGCACGTTAATATGTAATGGTAGGATGATTGTGAGTTGAAATGGAGGACCTATAGTTTAACGTGGGATCCGAACCACGGTGGAGGCCTGGCATTCTACACATTCACAAGTTGTGATTAATACACGTCTTGTCAGAGGTGAAGGAAGGGTTTGGCAATCAGATAAATCTGTGCTGGGACCGAGGATTGAACCCCGGACTCCCAGCACAGAAGTCCGACACCTTACCCTTAGACCACCAGGTCACCCAACTTTCCTAATCCTTAAAACCAATAGTGTGATTAGTATATAAACGTATTACCCGCGCAGGTAGTAAGACGCGGTGCTAAAATAAAATGTATAACTTTTATCGTGTCTCGAACGTGATGAACAATTTAATCTTCTACTTATAATTGTAGCGTAGATAGAAACGTAATTAGATTTTAATCCTGACCGTAATATAATTTACAGGAGGTTGGCAATCCAACCTTGAAAAAAAAAAAGTAAAACATTGGAAAGGGAAATTAAAAATAAAGATAATTTTAAAAAATGAAAAATTAATTTGGAAATGAATTACACCATTACTTTATTCGTTTTTTTTAAGCGCTTGGGGGTTTGGCTGTTAAATTTGATTGCTATTTACTAAATGCTTCAAAATATTGGAAAATAGCTTGTATTTAATTTAAAATCTACGTATCTTACTATTCAAATTGAAAAATTACACCTAGACATGGGACTCGAACCCAGGACCTTTGGTTTAGTACGCTAATGCCCTTTATAACCACTGAGCTATCAAGGAGTCGTCCCGTGCCCAGGGTCAGTCTTCACTCATACTTTAAGGTAGAGTCTGTGATGGATGTGTGGAAATCGTCAGCTACACATGAGTGATCAATTAATATCACGATCTATCAGATAACGCAGCCACCAGCTCTTTATGCTGCTAATAGTACAAAGACAACTGTACAATGACAATTGCATGGATACGCATATAAATATACAAACTATTACTATGCTGCTATCACCAGGTTGAAGGTTCTTATTATGTCGTAGACAGTGTTAAAAATTAATGATCATTATAACCAAACAGACTAAAATACAATATTACGGACCTATTATTTTACACATTTGGTTTCCTGTGTTTATTAATACTTTATTTATTTGAAGTATTTAGCTCGCACTTTCTGAACCGACTGATATTTCGGCATACGATAACTTTTATCAGCCATAGCGAAAGAGTCAACCAATTCCGCCAGGAAAGGTATTTCCACATACCTTCCAGGGTTCTTTAACATGCCTCGATCGACATGGGACCAACGGCTTTGCTGCCCCCTCCGAAGGAAATTGTGCTACTGATTTTATCGCTCAACAAAAAATCCATCTACCTCAGCTGGTTTTGAACCCACGAACATCTTACCATGAGGCAAGCACTTTTCACCAAGACCAGCGAGGATGACTTGTCAGACGATAAGATAATGTATTTCCCACTAGTTATAACCTATCAGAGCCTTTCAGACGGGCGTCACATTAGGTTTATAACTTGTTACCGACCTCTGCCGGAGACTTGTGTTGTTTTGAGAACATCATATACAAGTGTGAGAACAAGATTGCTATCATGAAGCGGTGATTAAGTCATAAATCATGATCATGTTGTTGAACTGTTGTTATTGCAAGTGATGATCACTAAAACACTGTTCCTGTGCTCTGAGAGATGAACGTGGCTGCTGTACACGAACCAACTTTGACAACCAACGATCACGTATGTATGACCAGTGCCGGATTAACACAGCAGCAACGCCCCAAGTTTTAGAGGGACCTCAATACAAAATAAAATAAATAAATCGAGAATCTGATTAAATTGGATTCTTGTTAGCTGTCTGGTTAAATGGTATCCCAGGGTATTCTGACAATCAGACAACGCTGTTGTTTACATGTAGAAAGAACGCCATGCTGAATGGTAATACCATATTTTGGGTTCGTTTGGTAAATTGGTAATTCTTTGGAGTGCAATTAATGTAGAAAATACTTTGCGCGTCTATTTGTCACTCATGGTTACCAACTGCAGTGGAGAACGTTTGTTTTCAAGACTGAGGAGCACCAGGGTTCAAAACAGATTGAACAATCTCACTCTAATGAGCATTGAACATGAACTTCTGCGTGAAATAGACATTTCCAGTATCATCAACAAATTTTCTCGTGTTAAATTTAGAAAAATTAACATTTAAATTGTAGTTTTGTTACTTTTGGCATTTGGCATTGACACTTACATGTAAATAGTAACAGTGGCGACTCTAGAGGCTATAAAATCGGGGTAGGAGGGGGTTTACATTTATACTGACTACTTAATTTTTCGTGCATGATTCTCTTACAATAATGCGATATTTCTATTAAATAATAAATTTGAATCTGAACTAAGAAAAATGCTTTTTCCACTTTTTGACTCACTACACGCAGGTACAGTACTTAATTATTTTTGTCAAAACCACGCCAGGCTAGAACCGCCTCTCAATAATATACTGACGTTTAACTGGCTGAATAGCAAATGAAAGTTTTGAATTACTTAACTGTTCAAGTAAATAACTTATATTTTAATATTCATGTGCTTCTTTATAAATTTGGGGCCCCTTTATAATATTATGCTACAGGCCCCGCAGTAACTTAATCTGGCACTGGGTATGATCAAGTTCGGCTGTGTTATTGCAAAGAATGATCAATAAAACACAACGACCGGTTCTTCACGGACACTAAAGAAGGGAGAATTGTTCACAAACAAACTTCTACCAGTTTCCTTCCTTGCAGTTCTTTTGGCCCGCGGCTCTGGTACAAAATAAACCGTTCTTTTGATTCGTGTCGTGTATATTTGATGAAACTGAAGACTCAACCAAGTCCTATGACGTAGCCGTTTGTTGTTTTTAACCAATGTTTAGCAGTGGTATCAACACAAGAGCTATAAACTACTTCATCCTAGGGGGGAATTTCGGAGAGGGTAGTTAAGGAGACCGTCTCGGTAAGCGAGAAATTGCCGCGCAGATGTTCAGATCTAACGCGATATTTAATTATACGATGTGTTATTTCAAAATATGGCTGACACCAAAATAAAGTCGAAAGATTCCAACAGAACACTTTTTCCTCGATACCCCTGTATTTTGAGTTTTAAAAATATAATTTTTTGTGAAATTAGCTCAATTACAACGACTTTCTAATCATATTTACGGAGCTATTGAGACTAGAATTGTTTAAAAAGGTCTTTAGCTTTAACCTTCTTTCTCCGACAGATAAATTAATTTAAATTGATAGGTTTACAACAGAGATCGTTAAGATATTTGATAACCATCGTCGAGATTTCTTGTTTACCTTGAGATAAGAAGCTTAGTAGTTCTCTTCCCTCCCCTCCCCTCCAGATTAAACATTGAACATGCATTGAACACAACATTTACGCTAAAATTAAGAACCACAAACATTTTAACTTGAAATTATTTATTAATTGATGATACGGTCCGGATGTATCTCATATTTTGAGGAGATTTCACACCCAATAGTTAAAAGGGCAGGGAGGGAGGGAGGATAGCACCCCCCCCTATGATTCAGGCTCGAGCCTTTATAACTCCTAACTTATCACCACTTGTAGGAGAAGCTGACGCCGGCGTTATGAGAGCGTCGACCTCCGTAATAGTAGTAGAAGTAGTAGTACACTAGACTGCCTATGAAGGGGAGATCAAGGTTCGAATCTCAGTCGAGTGTACTGAGAGTCTTTTCGAAAATTCGTTTTCCACCATCCCCCCACGCAAATGCGAGTACACTTCCTCTAAATATAACCTTCCTAATCCCTAAACCCATTAACCTAATTAGTATATAAGCGTATATAAACCCAACGGGTAGCAAGACCCAGTGTTTAAGATAACTGTTTTTTTCAAAGTTAGTGTAAAATCTTCTAACATTTTATTACGTATAATAAACATTTTTCTATTATAAAAAATATACCAATACATTACCACCATTAATCTCACATTTCCTGAATGATATTCCAACAGACAATCGCGTTAATGAGCCGACACTCGCTAGGTGTGACAAATTAATCTTCAAATGACGCACTCGCCGTGTTCCATTGGAGAGATATAACCTTCAATATTCCAGTCCTCGCCCTTCTTCATTAGTAGGTCTTGTTTACAGTGCGAGGCTCATTACTCACTCGTGGCTGGAGAGTTTCCAGGGACTGCCACTCAGCTACTTGTATATACAGGGTGTCTAGGTACAAGATGAACATCAGNGACCCAGCGCTAGAAAGTGTTGTCAAGATTTCCGACCAAGGACATTCTCCCCGAGACCTAGCGCTAGAAAGTGTTGTCAAAAGTTTCGACCAAGGACATCCTCCCCGAGACCCAGCGCTAGAAAGTGTTGTCAAGATTTCCGACCAAGGACATTCTCCCCGAGACCTAGCGCTAGAAAGTGTTGTCAAAAGTTTCGACCAAGGACATCCTCCCCGAGACCCAGCGCTAGAAAGTGTTGTCAAGATTTCCGACCAAGGACATTCTCCCCGAGACCTAGCGCTAGAAAGTGTTGTCAAAAGTTTCGACCAAGGACATCCTCCCCGAGACCCAGCGCTAGAAAGTGTTGTCAAGATTTCCGACCAAGGACATTCTCCCCGAGACCTAGCGCTAGAAAGTGTTGTCAAAAGTTTCGACCAAGGACATCCTCCCCGAGACCCAGCGCTAGAAAGTGTTGTCAAGATTTCCGACCAAGGACATTCTCCCCGAGACCTAGCGCTAGAAAGTGTTGTCAAAAGTTTCGACCAAGGACATCCTCCCCGAGACCCAGCGCTAGAAAGTGTTGTCAAGATTTCCGACCAAGGACATTCTCCCCGAGACCTAGCGCTAGAAAGTGTTGTCAAAAGTTTCGACCAAGGACATCCTCCCCGAGACCCAGCGCTAGAAAGTGTTGTCAAGATTTCCGACCAAGGACATTCTCCCCGAGACCTAGCGCTAGAAAGTGTTGTCAAAAGTTTCGACCAAGGACATCCTCCCCGAGACCCAGCGCTAGAAAGTGTTGTCAAGATTTCCGACCAAGGACATTCTCCCCGAGACCTAGCGCTAGAAAGTGTTGTCAAAAGTTTCGACCAAGGACATCCTCCCCGAGACCCAGCGCTAGAAAGTGTTGTCAAGATTTCCGACCAAGGACATTCTCCCCGAGACCTAGCGCTAGAAAGTGTTGTCAAAAGTTTCGACCAAGGACATCCTCCCCGAGACCCAGCGCTAGAAAGTGTTGTCAAGATTTCCGACCAAGGACATTCTCCCCGAGACCTAGCGCTAGAAAGTGTTGTCAAAAGTTTCGACCAAGGACATCCTCCCCGAGACCCAGCGCTAGAAAGTGTTGTCAAGATTTCCGACCAAGGACATTCTCCCCGAGACCTAGCGCTAGAAAGTGTTGTCAAAAGTTTCGACCAAGGACATCCTCCCCGAGACCCAGCGCTAGAAAGTGTTGTCAAGATTTCCGACCAAGGACATCCTCCCCGAGACACAGCGCTAGAAAGTGTTGTCAAGAGTTCCGAGGAAGACCCTCACATATAATTAATTATCTGTATAGTTTGTGTAATGTGTTGTTTGTCTGTGTAAACAGGTAATTTAAGATATAATCAGGATAAGTGTTTACTGTTTATTTTATGTAATTTGTGTACTTCGCTAGGATCCTGTAGAGAGTCGCCAACAAAAAATGTAAAATGGCAAATTGTTTATAGAAAGAGAATTGATAGGAAATTAATAGGCAGCACCCTTGGCCGCCTGTCACAGCTCCTGACCTTTGAGGTAGCGCCCGTGATCGGCTGCCATCCCCTCAACCAGAGCTATTTAACATTAACTTCCCCACACCTCGCACCAACCATCACACCCCATACCCACCACACCAATAGTATAGTCATCACCTCAACAAACATCATTTACCCCCAACCATTATTTTCCCTTTCTTTTTAACAAGAGTGCTCCATCTAGGCCCCCCTCAGGGTAGATAACATGGTTTTCCACTCTAGGGACGCATAGTAAAATTAGAAATGAAAAACTCAATCCAACATTTTTTTTACTTTTGAAATGAGGAACGTTTTCAACATTTCATCTCGCCTGGAACAAAGCTCGTTTTTTGCTTGACGTGATTCTAGATCTTTCCTCGCGTCAGGGCAATTTCGCTTGGCCGTGTAATTTGATTGTTTGGTTTGATACGGTTGGGAGCACTGGAGATATCGGTAACAGCTCAATTAGTTCGCTCTGAGGCCGCTCTTATCCAGTCGACATGGCGCGCGTATAGACTACGTACCATCCCCATCACTGTTAGCGAGGATCGAACTTTAAAGTAGAACAGGGGGGTAGTTATTTGTAAGCTTCTAAGGTCAGAAGTTCAATATGAAAGCGTGCGTGTCTACACTCTACAGGATGCGGGGTCCCAGGTTAGATTCCCGTCTCATCCAAAAAATGTATCATGGGATATAAATTGAGGATGCGCTGTTGTTATAGCTCTGACTAGTGTAGAACACACGGTTGCTCGACTATGCGCGGTTGTTATAGCTCTGACTAGTGTAGAACACACGGTTGCTCGACTATGCGCGGATGTTATAGCTCTGACTAGTGTAGAACACACGGCTGCTCGACGATGCGTGGTTATTATAACTCTGACTAGTGTAGAACACACGGCTGCTCTACTATGCGCTGTTGTTATAACTCTGACTAGTGTAGAACACACGGCTGCTCGACTTTGCGCGGTTGTTATAGCTCTGACTAGTGTAGAACACACGGATGCTCGACTATGCGCGGTTGTTATATAACTCAGACTTTTCAAGATGGTTAGAGGAGTCCTTCCCAGCACCCCTTTTCGAAAAGGTCTAAAACTCGATATTATATACTACCAAAAAACATAGGCGTCTTCTCCTGAATTAATATTTATACCAACACACTGCGTTGTGCTAGTTAGCAAAACAACCTCTGTTTAAAAAAAACATGACTTGATGCGCGTGCACAACTGCTGACATGAAATAATTGACGGTAACGATTACTTAGGCTTACGTTATCCTTGCAAGCTATGACAATAATTTATATTCGAGATACGACTCATGTCCGTAATTCTAATTATTCATGCCCCAATCTTCGCCTTTCATAAATACTTAAATGTATAATGTTGTTTTCTTCCATCTTGATTTGCTTGGAACGTGCAATGTATTTGTATTATTGGCCACGAGCCGCCGGTGTCTGTGATATCAATAATAGCTCTTAGTAGCCGATGATACGCACACGTCCATCATAGACTCTGCCTTAAAATATGAGTGAATAATGACCCTCAACACGGGACGATCCTTGGATAGATCAGTGGTAAAACATTGACGCGTTAAGTCAAAGGTCCCGAGTTTGATTCCCATGTCCAGGTGTCATTTTTCAATTTATTCGCTCTTAAGTTAGTTTGTAAGTCATATGCTGATATTATCACTTGGTTCATAAAGTGTACGTTAGCTACCTCTAAGAGAAAAACTTGATCATCAAAATAAAATCTGCCGATGACGGGAAATCGGGGTTCGATCCCGGTCGCGTATATAATGGTAGCTTTCCCTAAATAGTTTTCCTCTCTCTTTCCACGCAAATTCGGGAACACTTCTCCTAAATATAACCTTCCTAATCTTTAGAATAACTGGCTTAATTTAGTATATAGGCGTATAACCCGAACGGGTACGTCACCAGCAAATAATACCTGACAAGACCGACGTTTTAGTCTGTGTGTCCACGAATACGGTTGATCCTCCAGCTCTGGACAAATGGTATAAGGCGTCACTCTCGTGTTAGACTGGCCTGCTGATGACAGGGAGATCAAGTTTTGAATACCGGTCGGGTCTACTGAGGGTAGTTTTTTTCTAAATAGTTTTCCCACTCTCCTTCAACGCAAATGCGAGTAGATTGCCTCTAAAAGGCTCCCTTCCTCATTAATTATCAGATATGCATATAACATGAACAGGTAGTAAGACGCGGTGATAAAAAAAATAATCATTGTCATAAACATTACCATATAGATGGTGTTTGTATTTTTTTAGGCTGTCACTAAAGTACGAGAGAATGTACAATACTAGGCACATAGGGCGAGAGAACATTGAGGTACGACCCTTGAGAACTATGAAGGAATATTTCAGGCAGGACCTCGCTAAGTACATTGGGGTTGCAAGAATAAATTACAAACATTAGCATATGTCAACACCCTGGGTGCAAACAGATGCTTACAGTATTATGAATAATTTTATCTCCAATACATCGATTGATGAGTTTTCTAAACTATTTATTTGCAAGGCAAATTTTGTTCTCTATATATAGGTAAGAAAAAAAACTCGCTAGTAAAGTAGAATTCCGTAGGAAGTATCGCATCTGACAGTTTCTAAAGTCATTAAAACTAGGTCTACTTCAATATTTTCTTACGTCAAGGCCGGCGTGTCGAACTCGTTTGATCACAATAAAGGCCACATTTAACATTAAAAACACTGAGGAGTTCGCGTTAAAAAAAATCTGTACTGTCACCATCTTAAAAAAAAGAATTCCAACTTGGTAGGTACCTTAATATTACAAAAATAAAATAGTAAGCCTGATATTTAAAACAATACATACATACTTAATCACACTTTTCCCTTAAAAGGTAGCTAAGAAATTGTGCATCTAGCTCAATAAACAACAACTCCGTACTTTATCCATCCTCACTAACTTTCTCCACACTTCCCTATCCTTGCATACTCCCTTCTCTTCAACAACATCCATACACCGAGTCATACATGCTCTTTTATTATTGAAACTCTTATTAATGTTTCTCTTTTCCACACATTCGTGTACAACATTTAGCCACGTCTTACATGGCCTACCCCTTCCTTTTGATCCACACACTCTACCTTCATACTTTTGCTTCGTCCCTTAATCTACAATCATCTTCTCAACATATTCAAACCATTAGTACTAACTATATATTTTTTATCAACAAATTGAAATATTTTATTTGCGACGATGATGTTAATGTCAGGCTTTTAAATCTTATGCAATTTTTATATGCCGGGTGTTTGGTTAATTGTCATGTGAGGACACAGCTGTTAACATACGTATGTGCTGTCTTCAACAACATCCATACACCGAGTCATACATGCTCTTTTATTATTGAAACTCTTATTAATGTTTCTCTTTTCCACACATTCGTGTACAACATTTAGCCACGTCTTACATGGCCTACCCCTTCCTTTTGATCCACACACTCTACCTTCATACTTTTGCTTCGTCCCTTAATCTACAATCATCTTCTCAACATATTCAAACCATTAGTACTAACTATATATTTTTTATCAACAAATTGAAATATTTTATTTGCGACGATGATGTTAATGTCAGGCTTTTAAATCTTATGCAATTTTTATATGCCGGGTGTTTGGTTAATTGTCATGTGAGGACACAGCTGTTAACATACGTATGTGCTGCAAAAAAAAAATTTGCACATATTGGTTGTGGAAATTCAACCATTTTTGAGGATTGATCCATGTTGAAGAAAGGGTACGGATTCTACACACCGATCTCAAATGACAGAATTCTCCAAATTATGCAAAATCCCCAAATTCCAAAGTGTTGGATTTTTCTTTACGTTCATAAAAAGAAGAATCAGGTCTCACAGTGTGTTGGTTCATCGTAAAGCCCGTGGGCCAACCGGAACCATGGACAGGACCACATGGGGCCCACGCCTGTGATATTCAACTGTCACTTTAGATATATATTATCAATATACCTATAATATAACACTCATTATAAAGTAAAACATTACCAATGTCAACCGCAAAAATATAGTTTTGCAATTTATATGAAGTACTTCTTAACACAATCTTACTATAGCTCGATTCCTGATCTTCCACCGACAACGGGTTGTTGGAGAAACCAAATATAAGACCAGGAGACTTAAAAATAGAATGTAATATTTGTTTATGAAGCTGTCAAGACGTCCATTTACGGTAACTTTGACCTTCTCTGCTGATGGATGAAAATATACCTACTAAAAACAGATTATTGTGAATGGTTTTTTTTTGTTATTTTGGCACGTAATGTAAATTTACCCCCCTTGTGACAAAATATATTTGCGGAAGTGGATGAAAACGAAACAATTTATAAATAATTTGTCAACAGACAGAAAAGGTCGAAGTTACCATGAATTGACTGTATCCTTATAGTAGGACCTACAGGACAGTGTTTATCAAACTGGGGTACGCGTAACCCTAGGGGTACCACTTACCAGAACAATTTCAGGGGGTACACAATACACCACTGACTTTTATTAATCATTAAATAGTTCTTAATAAACAAATCAACGTATATTTTAACGAGATGTTATGAACTTTTACAAGCCTTCTTTCCTTCTGTCTGGGCTTTGTTTAGCTTAGCTGAAAAATTTAATATAAAATTTGAAACAACTATTTAATCAAAAAATAATTTTATTAAAACACGAAAAGACCGTTTATAATACCCTTTACAATAGAAAATATTTTTTTCAATTTCTTTTTATTACGAAGAATCGAAGGGTTAGGCCTATGTTGGCTAGGCAATAGCCTCAAAAGAGGTATGCGACTGGAGAGAGTTTGAGAAACACTGATATATGGTTTTGTTACGAGGGTCTTTAATAAAATACAGACATATTTTTGCAGTCAACAATGATAGTATTTTACTAAATATATTTCTGTGGCCAACAATGATAACATTTTACTAAATATATTTCTGTGGCCAACAATGATAACATTTTACTATTTTATTAATGTTATTTTATAGGCAATGATAATATTACCTGTCAAAAGTAGCAGTTCCAGATCACATGGCACTGTTCGGAATCAAGAAGACATTCAACGCGAAATGCGAGATTTTAAACTCGAGAATAGCGAATAAATAAAATAAATAAACATGAAATGTATATAATACCTCGCTAGTCAGTGAAAGTTGGAGCGTTAGGTGGTCATTGTTGCGAAATATTGACAATTTCCAAATGTGTCCAAAAGATTCGTTGTTAAAAATATCAGGTAGTTGACTAAGCAACAATGAAAGACAAACACAGTACAAATCAAACAACAGTTTCATTTGAAGGTAAAAATATTATCTCTAGTCTTCCAGGAAAATATCTAAGGCCTATCTTATTGTTTTTAAAAAGAATCTAACAACACTTTTCATTGTTATTTCATAAAAAATAGTTTGGTTACTTCCATGTATTTGTCAGTACTTTAAATCCGTTTTATCTAAGTTCGTAGGCGAAGCAAGTTTAACAATGAAACTCAGTTGATATTTTAACGACTATTTAGGCGACAACACGCTACTTATTTTAATTATCTCTTGAAATAGTTTTGTTATATATTATAATAAAATAACCCAAAACAGAGAAGTGTTTTGGACAGTGATACCAATAAAACAAATACAACAATCATGCAGCAAACAAAACAATTCAATTTGAAGAGAATTCTTAATCTCGGCAAATACTCATCATTGTAACGTCACTTATTAAACCGTAATATTTTCAGATAGTTTTCAAATTATTTCAAATCAAATTTGAGAACGAAGCTTAGTTGAGATAGCACACGTCAGGTACAACTTATCAAATGGTCCCTCTCACCTATTAATGAGATGCAAGTCGAATGGAAGTGATGATTGTTCGGCGGGGAAGTTTACAATCTTCTGTCGGCAGCTACCGGCTCCAACAAACACAAACAAAACATTTTACGATTTATTTATTTTTTTACCAGAACTCCTGCAATTGTTGTTCTCGCTGTCTTATGTATCACCGCTCGTGCCGCGTAATGCTACTGAGTTACTAAGCTCGCTAGCACTCACTGGCAGCAAGAAGCAGCCCTCCACCCTCGCGGTTCTGTTCCTTCTGTCGCCCGGCTCGCCCCACCCTAGTAACATCCCCGTCACCACCCCTCCTCTAGATATCTCCAGTGCATGCGCTGTCCTGATGAAAATCGCAGTCGGCCAAACAACCATCAGAAGTGAAGCGTGGTTGATCGAGACGAAATTGGAATTAGTAAGCATCAAATATAATTTAAATCTGTGATTGGAAAAAAGGATAACATCCAGTTTCCATAGTTTTCTGTAAAAAGAAAAAAAAACAACAGTGTACTGATGAAACTATAAGTTTGATTGAAAAGGTTACTGTTAGGCAACTGTAGTCCTAGTCGAAAAGTATTCAATCCCAAAATATCAAAGTAAAATTCTCATTAGTTTATTAATTATTAATAATTAAAGTTGTTGGAATGTTATCCTTTTTCCACTCGATGCTTTAACAGTAAGTAAAATAAACAACTAATATCAGTTTTATGACAAAAAATATGTAATAGTTAGTCGAAAAATTAAAAAGTATTATTTTTTTAAATATATATCTATCATAATATATTAAATATTTAAGGTGCACCTTATGAACCGACTGATTAAATAGTCATCACCGTGAATTTCACATTTTCCGGCCATTCCGGGAATCAAACCCGGGGCCCCTAGACAAATCGGCAGAAACGCTACCAACTGAGTTAAGGTGTCGAACTAAAAAAAATTTTTTTTTTTTTTTACCGCATCTTACTATCCGTTCGGGTTATCTGCATTTAGTTACGTTGATGGTGTGATGGAAATGTAAACACATTTGCTTGCAAGTAAAGTGGGAACCCGTTTAAGAATAATTACCCTCAGTACACCCGGATTTGATGAGTAACCGGCAAGCCAGACTAGACAAGCAGAGTGTATTTAATCTGCAAGCCCACAGATAAAGATGGTGGAAAACCGTGTTATATTATTATATCAACATAGGAAAGTCCCTTACAATACTTACTTTGCAGTCACTTTTATAGAAATATGTTTTAGCCTAATACAGTTTAATTCACTCGTTTATTGTGATAGTTCGAATGAGCACATTTGTAGAATAACTTTAAAACTGCTATTAGAAATAAGACGTAGCTACCGCAATCCTATAATGGCCGTGAGCAGAATTATAATATGTAATTCAAATGTCCCACCCCAACATCTTCGAGCAGTTCAAGTTTTATACCCTAGATACCCTAGAGTCCTGTCGCTTCAATTGTCACATTTATTTAAGGTCAATTTACTGATTTTTGAAAAATAAAAGTTTTTAGATATGGCTAGAACAATTTTGTTAAAAATAAGTTTCTGAGGAGTGTTTAGATAGTAAATAAGAGTACCTTTATGTTTTTTAATTAATCTATAATCTACAGCGGATTTTTAAAAATTTGATTTTTTTATTGGCCTTAGTAAATATAATAGTTAATAATAATATTGTTTTGTACGAGTAACAAAATAATATGTTAACCAAATTATCCCAGAACATGAGTGAACATTGGTTCTATGCCTTAACAAACAACATAAATACTATTAATATTAATACTAAGATTATAAATATTTCATTGTGTACACCTCATACACGTGTCTAGTTGTACTAAATTTCAGCCCCAGACATTAATTACTTTACTTTAACAATGGTACGAAAAAAACATTAAATATTTATAGCTTATAAATTATAATATAAATACACTTGTTAAAATTGTGAAATACAATGTTGGTGATCGAATGACCTTAAAGTTGGCAAGTCAAATTTTTTCTTTCTTTTACAAAATTGTTGTTTTTAAGAATTTTCTCTTATTAAATTATTTATTGGATATCTATTATTTACTTGGATCAGCCGTTAATGACCTTAAAGGAACAGGTGTTTGAGTTTTTTATAAATAATATGCTAAGCTATACAAATCTCTTTCAATCTTATATACTTAATTATTTGGTGAGCTTTGTTACATTGTCTTTATTATTTTTCGCTACTCACATTCCTGGACCTTACTTGGAACGTGCCTTTTATTTAGTGTTGATTAAAGTGCTATCTAGAGGGTAAATTAATAACTAATCTAATCGCTAGGTCCTGGTTTGAAAGTTTTATGTTGTCACCCTGAGCATTACTGTTTTCCACTAGAATAAACAGGTATGTGATTGGTACCTGTTTGGTCCACGTATTTGAAATTTTGAATACCGATTTGTGGAAGACTTCAAACTACAAATCAAAGTTCGCTCTTATCTCAGAATTTTTTTGAAAAAGTATAGTCATATTCTTCAAACTTTTGAATGTGCAAACTTATGTGTAAGTATTATTAGTGTTTCTGAAGTATATAATAAAATAGAGGTTATCTGCGACCGCCTTAGCCCAAAATATACTCTCAATAACTCGACTAGTTTCAATAGAATGTTTATGATTTTATCATGGGGTGACTTTGACTCGTCAAATTAAGAAACTAGTTAAATTTCAAATTATATTAAAGTGAAATTGTTAATCTCTCTCTTTTTTCTTTTTTTACGGTCCTATTTAAAGATAGACCTAAGTATTATACTAGGATCGAAATACAATTTCACTTTAATAGTTACCAAGTGGGATAACTAAGACATAGCTATTTTAATACTGAACCCCATCCTTTCCAACCTAAAACTAGGCGTAGATTAGAAGAAAGGGGAACATTTTAATTTCTTTTTCTAAATTGTTGTATTAGGCACCTGTTGAAAACATGTAAATAGGTACATTACTTATCCTTACTGATGTATATTTACCTGATTAACATTTATTCACAGATATACTAAGAAGACCTTAGATAACATACCAAAATAAGGTTAGGGTAGGTCCCACTTGAACTATACCGAGGAAAAACTCAAAGCATTGCTAAAGGTTTATGAGAGAAATTTATCAATTAAAAAAGCATCAAGAGAGTTTGGGAATATCTATGGTCCCTCATACAAAACCGCTGTAATGGGAAACACACCTGTCGACCAAGGTCCTATGTGGTTTTTGGGTAAAGTGCTCTATATACCTGGGATCAAACCCAGCCGAGGTTTACAAATTTTTCTTGATCGGTAAAAATCTGTAGCACTAGGGGGCCTACTTCCTTCGGAGAGGAAGTATAGCTGTCGGTCCCAAATCGATTGTGGCTTGTAATAGAAGTCTGGAAGGTTTGTGAAAATACCTTTCTCGGTATAATTATATACACTTTTATTGTCACCGTGTCTTACTACCCATCCAGGTAAATGCCTAAATACTAAGTACGCTAATGGTTTTAAGGATTAGGAAGGTTATATTTAGAGGAAGTGTACCTAAATTTGTGTGGAGGGAGAGTGGAGTAAAAACCACCTTCAGTAGCTTTCACCTGACCAAGATTCGAACCTCAATCTCCCTGTCATCGGCAGTCTAGTCTACCCCCATGTGGTCACCGAAACGGGTCTGAGTCAATTTAAAATCCATAATGACAATATCGTTACCTTGTTTTTCTCTCAGGTGTGCAGTCTTGAACCAGCCTACGAGATGAAAGACTTCACTTGCGGTGTATTGGTCGTACTGTGTGGCCTTGTGGAGGGATGGAAGACATTTCACCACGGCAGACACAAGGGAGGTATGCTGGGAGCCCCATACACTGATCAACAGATTGTGCTTCCTCCCGCTGAATGGTTTGAACAGAAACTGGATCATTTCAACCCTACAGACACCACTACTTGGAGACAGGTACTGGGGCATTGATCATTTCAACCCTACAGACACCACTACTTGGAGACAGGTACCGAGGCATTGATTGTTTTCAAACTTGTCTACACACCGATAATGGACACATTTTCTTGTCCTTGTTTTTATATTTTAGGTTTCAACAACGTACCATCGGTAAGTAGAGTCGGCCAAGATGGGAATTCATTCACACCATTTTTCTGGGGGGGAAATAAAATAGCCCTATAAAGTTCAAGTTTAAATTATAAATGTTCATTTTTGTTAAACATTGAGGTGGCCCAGTGGCTAAATAATTATATAATAATATAAAACAATACATATAAAGAAAAAGGCAAAATAAACTAAAAAGTGTAAATTCAATGAAGAAAGCCCACCTAGGGAAAATGGGGGGAAGACTTCAATGAGCTTTTTTTTTTATATAGCACCGCGTCTTACTACCTGTTCAGGTTATACACATATTTACTAGTTTCACTAATGGGTTAGGGATTAGGAAGGCTTAGTTGAAAGGAAATGCAACCGCATTTGTGTGGAGGGAGAGTAGAAACCATTTAGGGACAATCACCCTCAGTGCACCCAACCGGGATCAAACCCCGATCTCCCCGTCTCTGGCAATTTAGTCTAACACGAAAGTAGCGCATTAGACCACGTAGCCATCGAAGTGGGTCACTGCAACTTGATTGGTCATCAGCGTTTTAGTCTATTGCGAGAGTAGCGCCTTAGACCATGAAGCCACCGAAGCGGGTTTGTGATGGTATATCCTGCGATAAGGATAAAGAATAATCCACGGCCTGCTGAGTCAATGTTCTGCCTTCTGGTGGGTATTTCTCAAAATATCATATATTGAAGACACAATTTAAGTGATCACAAGGTAAAAGAATGTAGAGGGGCGGAGACAAAATCAAAGAGTATTGCTTTACCTTCTCCTTTCCCCCCCGAATTCTCCCACCACCCCTGTTCTCTCACCTTCTCGCTTTCTTCCTCTTTATCAACATATTTATCAACGCACAAAGGAAGCACACTTGGGCATGTAATATCTGTTTATAGTTGTGTTCTTGTGGAGGTTCTAAAAGGCATCAGGTAGATCCAAGGAGAGCTTCTTGTTACCATGGTAACAGACGTCAGTGCTTGGTTAGAGAAACGAGAGACTGATTACTGTATTTTAATTGGATATTTTAATAGAGTAGAACATTTATAATTCAGACGTCAAAAATCTGGATCGTCTATAACCTGGATCGCCAAGAAAAAATATTATTTATAAAAATAGCCACAGTGATATCAATATTTGAGATTCCAATAGCGCGGGTAACAAAGCCTAGTGTCTGGGGTGCGTAACCCCCGTATAAAGATTTGTTGCCTTATTATATTCCTTCAGATTGCGCAATAGTTAGCAACAACAAAAACAATGTGTAAGTTTGTTGTTTAGATAAAGGGAAAATGTTTCCATCTTAACACTGAGTTTTCGTACGTATCCCGTCTATGCTTATATTTTTATTTTTGGTATAGGAACCTTCTTATATTTTCGAAAATCCAAACTGGGTTGATCCCCAATTAGTCCTGGGGATTTATCGACGCTCTTCTGTACTCGTGAAATGGTGGTTTTACTGCTCGAGCCAAGAAAGATACATTTGCTTGTTGTTTGTTCACATCAAGATGGCACTGTATTCTCAATTGATTTAAAAAATATTAAACAAGATAATTTATTACTACTGACTATTTTTCTCGCACCCCTTTGAGGCTCTTTTGCATTATCTACACTAATGGAGTGACATTAGGAAGTTAAAGGAAATGTACTTGAAGGGGGAATAGCTGCAAAACCACACTCGTTACATCCAGGCAGGACTCAAACTCCAACCTCCTTATCAGTGGCAAACCTTCGTGACAAGCTTGAGCTTTTGACTATTGGGTCAGGTAACAAAAATATTTGATTTTTTAAAATAATCAACTCTAAAAACAATTCTATGAAAATAGCTTAGCCAGGCTTGACTTAGCATTTTTACTCCCATTGCTAAGATATAGCTAATTTTTTTTTTTTTTTCAGAAATATTTTACAAACGCAACATTTTACAAGCCTGGCAACCCTGTGTTTTTGATGATTGGCGGAGAAGGGGCAGCTAATGCCACTTGGATGGTTAAAGGCACTTGGATCGACTACGCTTCTCAACTTGGCGCTCTTTGTTTTAATTTGGAGCATCGATTTTATGGAGACAGTCATCCCACTAAGTAAGACTAATTAAAGGATGATTAATGATTTAATATGTCTTGCACAATCACTTTTGATGTGTTTAATATTTGCCATTAATGATTTAATTTTAAGTGTTAACAGAGTAATAGTAATAGGGCGTTAGTTTAAAAAATTGGTGGCAGTAAAACCAGTGGTAATTTTTTTAGCACCGCGTCTTACTACCCATTTGGGTTATATGACTATGTACTAATCACACTAATGGCTTAGGGATAAGAAGGGTTCAATTGAGAGAAAGTGCACCCAAATTTGCATGGAGGGAGAGTGGAAAACCATTTGGGAAAAAACCTCAATGCACTCAACAAGAATTGAACCCCGATCTCCCAGTCTTCGGTAGTCTAGTCCAACACGAGATTAGCGCTCTAAACCACGAGGCCACGGGAACGGGTCGGTGGTAATTAAACACTATCGTTGAACAAATTTGGGCTACATTTTTATATGTCCTCTTAAAAAAATTTACTCTTTTGAAAAAAGTATTAAAATCTTTCAAAGCATTTATATTAAAAATAATACAGATGCTGAACTCTGTAAAATGAATAACTCAATTAAATTCCACTAAATTAATTTAAAATTGCTTATTTATGTTTTTAGTAACAGGAAATTAATGATTCCTCTGAATTTTTATAAAAAGACTTTATTTCATACTTTATTTCATTCCAAAATTTATTTTATTAGTATCACATTTTAATGCTAAAATAGATGGATGGGCATTGTATAGAAATCGACTGAAAACTCAAAATATAATTCTATGTTAATTAATATTCATAATATACAATGTTGAGGTTCTATTAGGATTAAACTATTTGTTTTCAGTAGTGTCCAACCAAACTTAATTCAGTAAACAAGGTAAATGCTTCAAATTTAATTTTGTATCTAATGTTTGATCAATGGGCCATCATCATCATCAAAACTATGTTTCCAACCTGTGGCCGGGTCAGTTTTGTAAAATGCCTCCTTCCACCATTATTCAACTTTTAATTGCTTTTCATTCTCCTCTCACTTGCACACTTTCTGTTATCCACTCGATAAATGAATACATTGCAATATTCAAACAAAGAGTATTTTCCCCAGCTACACCATCCCTGCACAAGTCCACACTGGTTACCACAGACATATTTTGGTAGGAAGAAACTTTTAGGAAATACAAACATGTTTTTGCTATCAACATTGATTACATTTTACTATAATATTACCTAGTATTATTCTGAGGTGTGGTAGAGGAAAGAGGAGAAAGCAAGAGAGAAATTGGGGAGAGAGGGAGAGAGAGGAAAGCGGAAGCCTTTCACAAAAACGCCAGAAGTCTAGTCTAGAGAAGAGATGTGCAAAGGATGAGAGCAGGAGACAGGCTAGGAGACACACGGATGGAGAGAGAGGGAGGAACCTCTGCAGGATAGGATAGAGGAAGGGAGGATTCCAAATGGAGGTGACGGCAGGAGGAATACCCAGGGACAGGTAGATAGAAAGAGTGTGAAGAGGAGTGGAAGAAGAAAGGTGGTGGGAGGACAGAAGTAAATAATGGAGGGGCTTATGTTCGAGACAGACAGACCCTGCCAGTGGCCGGACACTGTGCATTATTATTATTATTATTATTATTATTATTATTATTATCATCATCATCATCATCAGTATTCTCTATCTATCAGTTCTATCTATCAAAAGCGACAGCTGCAAATCACATGACTCGACAGAGTTTAGTAACTTGTAACTGTCGGCTAAGACTCCTCTTAACTTATCCTCGGACTTTGTTTAATCTCTCCCTTAGGGACATGAGTGTTAAGAATCTGAGGTATTTGAGCAGCGAGCAAGCATTGGCTGACCTCGCTGAATTCATTGAGGCCATGAACAATAAGTATAAGTTGACGTCTGCCACCAAGTGGATAGTTTTCGGTGGGTCCTATCCGGGTTCACTGGCGGCTTGGTTGAGGCTCAAGTACCCGCACTTGATCCACGGGGCTGTGTCGACCAGTGGCCCGCTGCTCGCCAAGGCTGACTTTCAAGGTGAGGAAATAGTTCACATATCTTTATATTCAAATAGTTATATATATTAACTATTCATATTTGAAATTCAATTTTATATAAAATTGTTGAGTACATATATTTATTCATTTGCCATCACATCTTAGTACCCATTTGGGTAAACATGATTTACACTAATAGATTAGGGTTGAAAAGTTTAGCTTAACAGATTAAATGTACCCACAATTGCCTGGAGGTAATGTGGTAAACCATAGAGAGAGAAAAACTCACTACACCTTATCGGGATACGAATCCTGGTATAAAGCAGACAAATAAAAGCTACTTTTAGTGCAAGCGATTATTATGTTTTTATTCAACACTAAACAGTGAAGATCAAGGCTACAACCAGCCGAACAGTAAGTACACTTGTAACGAGTGTAATAATGTACTCAGGGTAATGGGCCAGACAGGGAAGTAAATTTCACATGGTAGGTTAGGAGGACATGGCTTCAAGGTGATGTCATAGTTCACATAAACCAGGGTCTATTCTTAACAGCAATAAATATTGCTGTACAGGGGCTACACGGGGCAATATATGTCACAAAGCGAGATCCGCAATAATATAGTTAAGGTTTTTACTTTTTTTTATAAGGAATATGGAGTACATTTACCTTGGACATGTCATTCTAGAAGTTTAAAAATACAATATTCTAAAAACCCCAGTTTGGGTTAGGCGTAGGTGTGTCATAGTTAAGACCAACTATTGCCTTTGTTGACCTTTCACCGATAATAGGGTGAATCCACCACTTCTTTCACCCTCATTGGCAGCGAAACGTTAATTGGTTTATATGGTTTGGTTTGTATTGCTCACTCATGTATAATGTTGCACCTCGTGTTTTTTATTATTTCGGTAACGTGGTCCTTATTTTTCAGAATATTATGGTGTGGTCCAAGAGAGCCTTTCAACGACAGGAAATGACTGCGTTATAGCCATTAAAAATGCCACTTCGCAAATAGACATATTATTGAAACATGAAATAGGGCTGCTGAAACTGAAGGAACTATTTAGGTAACTGTTCCTATTCTGAATAAATTAGGAGTGTTTAAGAGTCAAATTGGTATTTATTATTTCAAAAACTAAATTTTACTGTTGTTGTTTTTTTTCCAAGAAATGTGAATAAGATTTAAGACAGGCAGACAGACTTGAAATCATCATAATGATTTTCCAAGAATTGTTTTATTTATGTAGGTCAATGCTTTATTTATTTCCCTAATTAATAAATTAAACCGAATGAACATAAGAGCAGATAACGTAGACCCTCCCACATTCGACCTCTTAGTATCCATCTCCTCGGTATATCCGAGCTCTGAGTATCAGTCTCCTTGTTATATCCGAGCTCTGAGTATCCTTCTCCTCGGTATATCCGACCTCCGAGTATCCGTCTCCTTGTTATATCCGACCTCTGAGTATCTGTCTCCTCGGTATACCCGACAGTCCCTCCGGTGCTTGTCTGTGAGTTACTGTTGTTTCATATTTTTCGTGCCATAACAGACAGTCAGCAGCTGACATTTGTCTTGTGCAGTTTACCTCTTTTTTTTTAACCCATCTCCTTGTTTTCTAAGAATATTAACAGTGTCTGAATCTGTTTGCATTAATCTCATTCGACCACCAAACGTTTATTACATTATTTTAATAAGTATAAATATAAGCTATAAATATTGATTCAATGATTTCAAATCATTACAGTTCTTTAGTTATAAGTAGTCAAACTTACTATTTTCTCCATTTTTACATACTCATTTTAAGGTAAAGTAGTTAATGCGTGGGGATTAAATTTATTCTAGCTAGACATGCATATGAAATGTACGTAATGAAATATCTACAATATTTTAAATAAAATTAGTTTTTAATTTATAAGCTATTTAATAGCTGTAAAATTACATCATTTTGGATCTTATACAAGCACTTTTCGTTTTATACTCCGATACTTTGATTTTACATCATTTTGTAGCACATAATGTCGTTATTTCCAATTTGTTTGGTAGCCTAACTCTACTCTTTTATTTTACTATGGACACCGAATTGATCAATGCAAATCTAAGTTTGTTATGTTTATTTCCCGAGATTTCATGCTTTGACTGTACCTACCAATAACACAGACTAGCAGATCAAGGAAGGATCAGGCTACCCCGACTAATGACTCACCTTTAAGTGGTTTTTTTAGCACCATGTCTTACTACCTGAGTGACGAGTTGTGACGTTTATTTTGTCCGTTTTTCCTTCCTATAGTAATTTGACACTTGGATAATATTTTACCATGCTAGTTTTGTTCTTCAACTCAAAGTGTCAAAAGAACTCATCTCTTGGTACATCAAAACACGTCTTGATTTTAAACCTATTATTTATCTGAATATTACAACTGACATCATGAATGTATAGAAATATATGAGTTTCACTTTTATTACTGGTTGTAAATTGATCATTAAAAAGTATACAAAAAACTTTTAAGTGTTGAAAATATATCTTATGTCACATGAGTACTGCATTTATTAAGGTATTTTCTAAAAAAAAAAAATCTTAATTTTGCGTGTTTATTGAACATGAGTGAGTTCAACCCTAAAAAGCAACGTGCATCAAGACCAAGAAAACTAAATAAAAAGGCGAACTCGAACAAGAATCGATATAAACTTAAAACAAAGAAAGATTTAATCTACGATGTTCCCAGGTACGTAATAAACTCATAACAAACATAGGAGGTGGCGTATATACAGTAGAACTCTACTTATCCGAACTCCAGTCATCCATATCGCCAAATATCTGGATCACTATCAGGGGGAAAAAAAAGGAAAATACTGTACTGTAGAGTACTGAAATTTGTCACGCTGCGCCGCTGAGATGATATTCGCCGACAGGCCACTCTGCCATTCCAAGGCCAAATGCCATCCCCCACCCCTTGATCCATTGTATTCTTGTTTACAGTATCAATAAGTTCAAACTTATTGAATTTTTTTACTACAGTACTATAATGTAGGGGGAACTCTGTACATTTTTTTTGACCTCTAATGAAAGTAACATCACAAAATTCAAACTGCAGCCACTTTTTAAACCTTTTATTTTGGTTTTTGTGTGCCGAGTCTTATTACCTATTTGTATTTGCTACACAAACAAAGTAGGGATTATTAAGGTAGATTTTGAGGAAATATGAGCGGGGGTAGAGGGGGAAACTAATTTAGGGAAAACCACTCTCAATACACCCAAACGGGACTCAAACCCTGACCTCCCCATCCTCAGCAGACCAGTCTCTAGCGAGACCTTGGAGCCCTTATACCAACAATGTGCGTCAAATAAGAACAGATTTTATATCTTCCATTGTTATTATCAAGGCACACCCATTTAATTGATTACTTATCGTTTGTTTTATGGTGACAGTTCACTGCTAATTATTATTTTTCATCTCCCACCCCCCTCTCTATTATTACTAAGTTACTAAATATATACTGTTGTACCTCATTGTACACAAAGGTGGTCTATTTATTGGTTTGTAAGCCTTGTGATCCGTATTTTCTCACTACTAGCCTGTTTGAAGTCTCGACTGTTCAATCATCTTTCTACTTTTTTATTATTATTTAGGTACTAGAGTTTGGTCGAATCCCCTATCTAACAAATTCGGATCCGAATCTCCAATTTATATTCAAATCCGAATCTCGAATCCGACTCTTGGAATATTTATGAACATAAGAGGCAATATAAATATAGTAAAATGATATAAAATACAAATAGTAACTAAATGTTAACATTCTTTCTTAAAATTAATTCATTATAACGTTCATACATTCAGTCAAGTGCTAATTTACTAGTCTGGGGTCTGGTTGTTGAGTTAATCCTATAATTATAATAGGTTTTAAACCTCCAAAAAGCATAATTAAACTTGATTCACATGTTCTCCAAAAATAGAAAGCAGAATCTTCTTGAGTGGCGGAGCAATTCTCACGCTGTATGTTGACCCATGATGCATTGCAACGTTAACTTAAAACAGCTGATTATCGACATATTTTATTTTCTAGTAGATAAACATATATTTTAGATAATTCTCCCGATGGATGTTTACAAATTATAACGCTGTGTCGTGGCACAATCCAATACATCGATACAAGCTTTACATTAACGGGTTATTACAAATCTCTTCACACGGACAACGAAGCTGTCTGCTTGCTTCTAGCTCTACAGCGCATGCGCACTGATTTAAGATGGTTGGTTCTGAGATTTTATTGGCTTTCCTGTGCAGAAAATCTCAGTCAGGGAGGACAAAGTAGAGATTAAGTTGAACCTCAGCAGAACAGCTCACGCCGATGAGGCGAAAATCTTATGATGGGATTTGAGCTCATCACGTGACCACATTTCTGTTCTCTGCTTGTGTTTTGGCGAACGTGTGAATCCACAGTTAGAGCTCTAGAATAAATGTCACTTGAAATATTGAAGAAAAAAAAATAGTTTTATGGATTTGAGTCTCTAATCCTTGAATCTTGAATATCGTTAAGTATTTGAGGGCCCATCCTTCTTAGTTACTAAATTTGTTTTGTTGTATTCTCGTATACATAAATATAACATGAAAATCAACATGGATAGTTATGTACTAGCCATTAAGAAGTCCATGTATCCTCGTGACATTTTGTTACAGGCCTTGCGATGCCATCGATCCGACCAATGAAGCTGACGTTGCTACTCTCTACGAAACATTGGCTGGCAACTTTGCTGGCGTGGTCCAATACAATAAAGACAACCGAGCTTTTGAAGGTAGCCGAGGCACTAACATCACTATCGACGTGGTTTGTGAGTTGATGAGTGACGAGACTATTGGTCCTGCAGTTACTCGCTACGCTGCCGTCAACAGTTTGCTGCTTGACGCATACAACCAGAATTGTACAGACTTCAGCTATGATAACATGATCAAATCTATGCGGAATACTTCATGGAACAGTTCTGCAGGGGAAGGAGGTTAGTTCTTTGTTTTTAACTACCAAAATTGTTTTGCCCTTCTTTACAGATATTGGTTTGTGAAGTTATTTACAAAACCTAACCTTAATCTACTTATTTGTAGAAAATTGCTGACAAACAAGAGCGAATATTTTGAACGCAGATTTTGATAAAAAAAAATTTAAGGAGCAAATTACTTCCATATTAGTATATGTCTTCTTTTTTTTTAACACCACATTTTACAATCCATTTGGGTTAAACACTTATGTATTAATCACGCTAGTGGTTTTAGGGATTAGGAAGGTTATATCAAAGGAAGTGTACCCGCATTTGCGTGGGGAGTGTGAAAAACCATTTTGAAAAAAAAAATCTCGGTACACCCGAGCGAGATCCTAACCTCAGCAATCTCCCTGTCATTGACAGTCCAGTCTACTGCGAGAGTAGCGCCTTAGACCATGTGACCACCGAAGTGGGTATGTCCCTATTGTGATTGGGAAAATTATTATGAAAATCATAACACTTGAAGAGCAGACAAGTCAAACTTACGAGCCTCATATGGCTCAAAAAATACTGCTGCGCGGACCTCGGACCATTGAATGGTAATATTGTCTAACTTTACTCAAAGAAAATAACTATTTCTAGAATGTCTCTTGTGACTCTCTTTGTTAATAAATAACACAAGTGTTTAGATAAACAAAGTAACAAGACCTCTCATGTCTTGGTACCCCCTCGTATATTGTGTTCATTCCAGGGCGCCAGTGGACATATCAAACCTGTACAGAATTTGGGTTCTACCAAACATCAAGTCTAGCACCTCATTTGTTTGGAGATGATTTTCCATTGGACTATTTTACTCGGCAGTGCGAAGACATCTTCGGACCTAGGTAAGACAAGACTTTTAGCAGCTACCTTATTATTCTGCTTTAATGTGAATAATTAAGTACTTAAATTAATTACAGAATGCATATTTTACTCTCCACACATTAAAACAAACAAATATTAACCGCTCAAAGGGGATGGTAACACTCAATCACACCATTAAAAACCAAAGTAAAAAAGTAGTAGGGATTTCAAATATACAAGTATATTTTAAACATCTCTTTATGACATGTATAAAGGGACAAAAACCATGGTAATATATTTAATAACAAAATCACATGCGTTAAAAAGATTTGTACATATGTTATTAAATAGACTCCAAAATTATGGCCAAAAAAACTACTTTTATGTCTTCTCTGCACATTCGGTGAGCGTACCTGAGCAAGCCCAAGGGCAAGTTTGTATATCATACGCTCAACTTTCCTCAGAGCCGCTCACTGATGCTCGCCTTTGTGTTAGTTTTTTGGCCCGAATCAAAATACCCAAACATGAGCGCACTTCACACGTGTTTCTCAGTCAATTGTCTGAGCGCTTTCAGTAAGAGTGCCACATGTTGTCTTCGCCGCTTGTATTGAAAACATTGAAATATATTGCTTATCATTGAAATGTTTGGAGCAAGGAACTAACGTTGCAGTTCCTGGAAGATTATCATTGATATGTCTGGAGCAAGGAACTAACATTGCAGTTCCTGGAAGATTATCAAGGAGAACCTGTTGTATGATATCCAAAACAACGATTGTACAAGGACTCTGATATATTGCGACATAATTATTTTATGCTCTCAATAAACAAAGAAATGACCCATCTGCGGCTTCCACATCGACCCCTATTAAACTGAACTGAACTCGATTGAAGTCGAATGTGTGGATAGCTAGCACTCGACTTCATTAGACACGCCGGCACTCAAGCTGGACATTCAGAGAGACCTTTGGACTGAATGTGTAAAGAAGGCATCACATATTATTTTAGCTCAATTTTTTTGAAAACATTATCTGTGTATGTTTTCCTAATTATTTAGAAACACACACATATATAAAATAAAATTTCTACAATTCAAAATTATTTTGATATGATAAAGCTGTTTGGAGAATGTCAGATGTATTGAATTTTAAATTTGAGGAACTGTTAAGATTAATAAAATTTGCGTGCTTTACAAAACATTATTTGAGTTGAAGCCACATATTTGTAGCTCTTGAATTATGTTCTCATATATTTATTGTTGTCGCTATTTTTTTTTTAATGTAAATAATTTAATTTTGAGGTCATGAGTGTCCCTTGTCTTTATAACATCTAGGTTTAATGACACCTTGCTGGAGCAAGGGATGCAACGGACCAATATGTTTTACGGAGCCTACGATCTTGAAGTTACTAACGTAGTCTTTGTACATGGCACCATAGATCCTTGGCACGCTTTGGGCATCACCAAGAGTATCTCGGACAGCGCACCCGCCATTTTTATTGAAGGTAAGCGTTAGGGGTATGCGAAGTCCACTTTTTCAATTTGAAGCGAACTCGAATCCAATATATGAAATATTCTCGAAGCCATATCGAAGTTCGAATATTTCACTTGATTTATGCTTGAAAAATTGTTATATTGTGGTTATTTATATTACTGTATGCACTAAAATTACTTGTAAAATGTTTTTTTGCACAATTGTTTGTAGTATTTCTTGTTACTCTGACAAATCAAGTTGTTATATCACAACTTACAATTCAATTTCCTCGGATTGTTTCCATACGAATATTAATATGTAATGTACAAAACAGCTCAGAATGGCTGTAATTGAACATAAATGGAGTATTTTAAGTGTCAATATTTTAAATGGCGAAGCTTAGAAGCCAGATTTGGTTTTGAAGTTTCGCACACCCCTTTGTAAGCGTTATTAGCGGTGTTAAAACTGTTATTAATATTACAGTAATTGTGATTAAGTGCCATTTCAGAATGTCTCTTAGCCGCTTCAGTGGCCGCGTGGTCTGACGTGCTACTCTCTCAGTAGACTAGAATGCAGGCGACAGGAAGATCGAGGTTCGAATCTCGGTCGGGTGTACTGACAGTGGTTCTTATAAAATGGGTTTCCACTCTCTCCGCGCAAACACTTCCTCTAAATATAATCTTCCTTATTCTTAGTACCTAAGTGTGTAATTCGAACAGGTTGTAAGACGCGGTGGTTAAAAAAAAGTCTTAGTTGTATATTCTCTTAATAACCATTGTAAGTCTTAGATAAAATACAATTTTTATCAATAAAAAGATAAAAACGTCTCATAAAATAAACCTGTATTGGCCACTATTGAGTAATAAAAAGCAATTTTGAAAACTAAATGGGGTCTCGTACAAAAAGTAGTATGTCTTTTAGTAATAAAATAATCTAAGATTTTCTTTGGGATCCTTAAAATTAGTAGTGTATGCTTTGTTCGGTATTATTAAAGTATCTATTTCTAAGACTCGGTTTCCCATAAATAGGTTGACATTAACTCTATACCCCCTTCATACCCTCCCTCCTCCCCTTGTCATAGCTACACTACTACTACTACTACTACTACTACTTGTGATATATGCTCTCAACACATCGCTTATGGGATTTGTTTTTTAACTCAGGCCTTAATCTATAAATAAAGAATGACCCTGAGCACAAAATTAATACATTGGCGTGCTAAGCCAAAGGTCTCTAGTTCAATTCTCGTGTCTTGGTGTCATTTTTTCAACTAATTAAAATTAATTGATTGTGGTCTCGTCCGAGAATATTCCAGTAATTACAATGACTTCATTTTTTCAACTAATTAAAATTAATTGATTGTGGTCTCCTCCGAGAATATTCCAGTAATTACAATGACTTGCAGCCTGCATGTTGAGAGATATAACTTTTAGCATCGCGTATTTCTACCTGTTTGGGCTATAGTCGTATGTACTAATTACGCTATTGGGTTAGGGATTATGAAGGCTATATTTATTGAAGATGTACCCGCATTTGCATGGAGGTTAGAGCATAAAACAACCCTCAGTACACACGGCTGAGATTCGAACCTCGATCTCGCCAGCCGTCTAGTCTACCGCGAGAGTAGCGCGTTTGACCACGCGGCCACCGAAGAGTGTGTTTGATGATATTCATTAAAATAATATTGTATGAACTAATTGTAGGAACAGCACATTGTGCGAACATGTACCCGAGTTCCCTGGATGATCCCCCGGGGCTAGTGGCAGCACGCCTACAGATCTTTGAACTCGTAAAGCAATGGCTGCAAGAGGACTAACCTGTCCAAATGATGCTCACACGACGGGCTAAAGTGTCAGAGCACAGCATGAAAGCAGAACATGGCCTTTTATAACTTGTAAATGTATATACAACTCTAATAACATGCTTACGATAGTACCCATCACTACTCTAAAACTGACCGAATTACCGACATAAAATGGCAGCCAAAGTTATTCACTGCGCGCATAATGCTGAAAAACACTAAAATAACTGAACATAGTGAACATGTATATATAATTGAAAACCGCTGAATTAGTGGAACGTCGTGAAAGGGGAGGGGGAGCTATATAGATATAGTTTGTTTACCTTGGAAAGATCTTAACTTGACCAATCACAATATGGCCCTATTTTATAAGTTACACCATAGTGTAACCCGTCAAGGTAAGTTTTACAGGGTTATTGGAGTGTACCTACCTATACACTATTGATCTCTGGAAAATGTCATGGCTGTGTTTTAACTTAGATTTGTATACATTTTTATAGTGAAAATGTTTTAATCTCCACACCGTTTTAATCCATGTAATATCTTCTTGAAGGCAACACAATGACGCAATGCTTGTTGCCAGTGCGATTGTGTTTGATTTGATCGTACCCAAAATACAGACTAGTACAGTATTTATGTAAACATATAGTAATAAATAAAATGATAGAATATTAGGAAACTAGTAGAGCACAAATAAAAGTAAAAACACTAACACATATTTACACACACTTCAATATTTCGATGCTATTATATATAGCATCATCCTCAGGAAGTATATGTGCTAGTGTTTTTACTTTTATTTATGCTCTACCATTTTCCTAATATTCTAACATTTTATTTATTACTAAATATTTTTACTCAATGCACTTTTTTCATACATGTTATTTTAAAACATAGTATTTATGTAAAGAAATATTAAGTCTTCAGACAACAGCTTTCTGATAATTTCTTGCCATGGCTGTTTTTTTTAATATATTATAACATGTAGTAATTGTGAGGGTAATTAAAGTGTGTTCAGAAAGTTTTTGAATTTTGTTGCTAAACATATTTATAAATTTTATGGAACTAGTTTTATGGGAACAAAATGTGTGTAATATTTCTTTTAATACATTCATTGATTAAAATATTGTGATAAATTGTTACCATTTATTTATATTCCAAAAAATATATAGTCATATTTTCAAAAGGAAGGGCTTTTATAAAAATACAAACACAAATTTTTGCGGCCAATATTGATAACATTTTACAATAATAATATAATAAGTATTTTATAATATGTATTTATAATATCTATTAAGTGCTGGGGGTCCGGCATTCAATCCTCGGTCTCGACACAGATTTATCTGATTGCCAACTCCTTCCTTCACCTCTGACAAGACGTGTATTAATCACAACTTGTAAAAGTGTAGAATGCCAGGCCTCCAGCGTGGTTCGGATCCCACGTTGAACTGTAGGTCCTCCATTTCATCTCACAATCACTCTACCATTACACATTAGCGTAATTGCGTACAAGCCGAACGGGTAGTAATACGTGATGATGATAATAATAATGATAATAATATCTATAAAAAGTGACGACCGGTGGTGGCAGGAAAGTATTTAAGGAGGAGAAATTATCAAAAAAGTTTTTAAAGGGATTCAATCCAAACTGGGAACAGACACCTCTAGCCCAATGAATTGTTGAAAATTGTATGCCCCTTATTTGGTGGTGGGGGCTGAAATTGGTTTGAAAATTATGATTCCTCTAAAAGCTGTTTGGAGAAGTCCTCACCCATAAAACTTTTTGGATACCCCTTTAAAAGTTATTTGCAGTGTCCTCATTTAAGGGAAATTTTGAAAATGTAATGCTTCTTATAGCTATTTTAATTTTTAAGTGGTTTTCCTCCAGAACTGTTTGGATATTTAGATAATTACTAGACACCTATTATAGAAGCTATTGGAAGTGGTCTTTCCTCATCAAGTGTTGGAAAATTGGACGCTCTTGGAAGCTGATTAGAGTGAACCTCACCATTTTTAAAATGGGTGCCTCTTCTATAGTAAGAAGCGCCATAGAGCTAATACATACGTATGTAAAGGATTTTTTCCGTCGCTCTGTCTTACAGGGCTGCAACACACCTGTAAAACTGGGGAAAAAAACAGTTTGGTATGACTGTAAAAAAAATTAGAAACGCAGGGAATTTCATGAAATATTTAAAAAAATATTGAAATGTTTGTGAATTTGGGACATTACACTGCAAGCTATATATGGTTGGCCTTCACACAGAATAAATAATCCTCATGTAGATTTGGCTCTCTTGTTTTTGGCTATACCCCCCTCCCTCTTGAAACATGGAGTGGCATAGCAACTGCTTTAATTTCCACATCAAGGTCAAGTCGTCTTGTTCCTGTTATAAACACTAATAGCATAACTTCACAACAGTCAATTTGATGGAAAGTGTTTGGGGAAAATGGAACATGGGAATTTTGTATCAAGAAAATTATGGTAACCTTGCTCTTAGTAACAGTTTGGTTTATATGGAAACATTAATTACAATATTGAGATAGGGATGAGGAGGGCAGAATTTTAAAGGAAATGTAGCCACATTTGTGGTGAATTAAGAAGTAGCTGCTCCGGTCTACAGAACTGATATTAACGTCTGGATAATTTCTTGTGCTAACCACATGACACCCTCTAACCATCGCAATTTGCACTATCTTCTCCAACAGATGGCGGCCACTGTGTTGATATAGCGTGATTGCGGGCTTACACCTAGTAGTTATATATAAATATTTATATTTACTTAAAGTAAAACTTGTAAATGTAGGGTTAGTTAATTTGCGTTGTGGAAGTAAGTTTGTACATTTTTTATTGGTTTTAATTATAATATTACATTTTATTAGACAAGTTTTACATTATTCTGTACATTGTGTCATTTTTTTCCCTCGAATGAAATAACTATCTAAATATTTGAATAAAATTTGGTTCAATTCATCTATTTCATAAAATAATTGTATATTTCACTCTTTAAATATTTGTGTTTAGTAAATATATTGTGCCTAACTGAACTATGTTTAGGCATTTCAAAAAGTTAAACAAATCAATTCACTACACACTTACTACACTAAAGAAAAATTAAAAAGAAATTAATGTGCAAAGTAATAATATCTCACAGTTCCAAAATTAACAAACGATGAAAACACTGTAAAACATAGTAAAATTATTTCTTTCTGTGAACAAGTTGACAATTTCTGTTAATGATCATCTTGTTTGGACATCAATTAAATATTTATCAAACAGAATGCAAGATCATTATTTTTTATACGCTTTTTAATCTTTTTTTAGCACATTTTAAAACATATATTTGTAAAATGAGTTTTTTATAAGTAATAAAAAATTCTTCCAAAATTATTTAGTTAGTATTATATATTCTACAGTCTCTTCATAACCATGAAAGTACAGTTGTCATTACACCTTCATTAATTTTTTTTTTTTCATAAACTTGTGAATATTAAATTATAATAGATACTGGTCACCTCACTGTTGGGCCATTGATTGTATAGAATGCAAAATATCCTCCAGAATTTGCAAAAGAAAGTATGCACACTATGTTTTTTTACAATCTACGTGAATTGCATCAGCCTAACTTTGATCAAATTTTACAAGGATAAAATCAACTCTACCTGCCATTTGTATAATTTAAAAATATCTTTTTTAGTCCCTACAAAGTAAGGCCAAGGAATTCAACTACGTAGATTTTTCTTAACCAAACTGTGCATCTTTACATAGCTCCAAGAATTGCAGGTGTCCAACTAAATTAATTTACACTGCAAATGTATCAAATAGCAGCAACTTTCAAGGGTTTTAACGGATCTTAATGGTTACAGGCACCAGAAACTAAAAATCACATAATATATTGGAATAATTTACTCATAAAAATGTACTGTGATTTTATATTTCACTTCTAAATATTAATAAAATTTTGTATATTCTTTGAGTTAAGATTTATATCGACAGACATACAAACATCCTGGGAAAATATAACTACCTACACCCTAATTTTCTTATGAATGCTCATATCTGACAGAAAAAACAAACACATTACATCATGTGGCTTATGCTGTCAGTTTTGATAGATTTTATTGACACCTACAGAATAACATTGATAATATGTTAATAATATCAATGTTGACAGTGGAAAAAAAAAGTTTCTATTTTCTAAAAGGTACTCCAAATGTCCATTTATAAGAAAATCAAGGCACTTGTAATACTTAAATGGGCATTTAATTGACTCACAACTTCTTCACGACAAACAAATATACTTAGTTAAATTACAACTTTAAATGTTTTCAACCTCATTAAAATAAACTAGAGTTGGTCGATATATTTGGTCTAAAACACAATAAGAACTTAATTTATTGTTAGAAGAAATGGATGTTAATTTATTCACCTGCCTAGCGAAGATCTAACATAAGATGCTATTATAATGCTTTATTTCTGTCAACAGATACCGCTGGCATCATCATATGTTGGCGCAGGGCTTGATTGTCTTATTGTTTTAAAAGATTTCGTCGGTGTAATTCATGTTTTAAGAGCTTCTTAGCTCAGTCATGAGCGCATTTGTCTACCAAACTAAAGGTTTCGGGTTTAAATCTTCAACACGACCTAAAAGTTTATTATTGGTACCACCCCAGTACTTAATATACAAACTGGGGATTGGGTGTCGTGTTTGTTTGAAAAGTGAATTAGGTTTTTAAATCTTGTGCCGATTAAAATCAATCGGTTCATAAAGGACATGTAAAATACCCTAAATTAAAATAAAAACTTCCTAACAGAAAATTTTGGCTAGAATGATTACTATCTTTCCTACTTATAAATTAGCATCATTAATTTTCTACAATATATATTTTTGGCATTTTGTTATTGAAAATACCAAATTAAAACCAAACACTTGATTAAACATCATAAACCTAAAAATTTTTGGCAGCTGTATATTTTGGTCAAAAGACTTAATCAATTAAAACAACGAAAATATATTTTTGGTTCTATAATTAATTGTGCCTTCTCTGTAGTACTTAATTATATGATATAATTTTTTGTCAACCCGATTTTCTTACAAGATTACATTAAAAACTTGATCTAAATTTGAAAAAGTTATATATTGATAAATAATAATTCAAAATATTCGATCAAACGAGACAATTATGCTAAAGGACATTACTCAAAGTTATGAAATATTTTGAAATCTCAATAAAACCCATGCATTAAAAACACATAAAATGATGTTAATAGCACCATTTAAAACACATTTGAAAGTAAATACTTTTTACCATTTTTTTAACACATTGAAAACATTTTTTTTCTCAACAAATTAAAACTTACTTTAAGTTTAGTTATATTTTTAAGAAATAATTAATACATAATATATACAGTCTCAAATTTAAATTCTAACTTCTTAATACAATGGCATATGCCTTACATACTAAATTGCAAAAAAAAAAAAAAAAATTGTTTCTGTTATATTACCTAGTTTACCTTAAATAAATTTTACTGATTTTTTTTCAAATATCAGTTAGTAAATTTATTACACCCCCATCAAACAAAAATCAAATCTGACCACAATAATTTGTCAAGAAGAGGTGGATTAAACGGAAATAAATACATATCACCCCGACTTACAAGTAAAACAAGGTCAAATTTGAGCAGTCTTCAATTAAATTCTGTCATAAAAGTTTTATTTATCCAGCCCTAACTATTTTGTTCGAGGGAAAACTATTTACTTAATTAAACATAAATTTAATCAATTTCTTATTTTAGTTTATTCATATCTCAAATTAAATAAGAATGTGCTCTTTTGAAAATTGTTATATTAAAAATTGAAACGAGATAAAATAGCAATTTCCATACATAAATAGCAATGTTTGAGCAATATATCTCTAAAATAAACTTATAAAGGAACTTCCCTAGAAGCAAATGTAACTATGTTTTCTCACAAATATATGTCAACTCACATATATTTCTGTTTTATTTATTTAAAATCCTCCACTACAGTATTATCCTTTTTTCCAAGGCTAGAATATTATTCTCTTGTTGCTACTAATTGGCTTATTTTTTTAAAATATTTCCCACATTGATCAAGTTTTAAAACATTATCTTAGCCATCGGGCCTTATTTATCATATAGTATATTTATGAATGTTTCATAATCACTGTTTGAATATATATTATTAATCTACCCAAAGAAAACTGTAAGTTTTAAATATATTTGTGAACAGATAGTTATCATTTATTTCAAGGAAAATCACTTAAAATAATTGTCAAGGTTTAAAACTGGCCGGACCCGTCTTGACAAAAGTATCTCAGTATCTGTTCTTGTGTTGGGCGCGGGCGTGCTGCTGCTGTCGCCAATCCACCTGCGTTTCTCTTGCACCGTTGGCTCCTCCATGGTGGTGATGGTGATGGTGGTGTCGCTTCTTCTCGGCGGCGGCAATGGCCGACGGTTTGGGTGGGATCACATCGCTGACTACCAACTCGCTGGCGTCTCTCAAGACCTCGGCACCGATCATCCTCGTCCCCGGCACGTTGCGATAACCTGCCGGCCCGCCGCCGCCACCCCCTGTTGGCTCGTCGAGAGTCTCTTTGCGACGAAGCGGGGAGTGGTTGAGTGGGGCCGACTTGTTCCCAGCGGATTGGTGGAGGTTCTCCCACGCCTGGCGATAGTAGCGGTTTAGTCCGCCACGACTTTCAGAGCTGGAGGAGTCGAAAGATGCCACTGTATTGCAATCGGGTGAAGCTCGGTGGCGGTAATGTTTGGCACTTTGGTTCCTTGTAAATACAAATAAAGAATTAATACCAACATTGCACAACACAAATTTATCACACCAAGATTTCAAACATGGTTTAATTATAAACATTGTGTGTTTAGTCCATAATATTAAACAGGTAAAAGAAAGAGTAAGAACACATACTAGAGACAAGAGCAGACTTTACTGTACTTCCAGCCTGGGTCAGTTTTTTTATCCAAGCCATATATTTTCCACTACCGGCTTGCTAGGCCTGTCATAGCTTCATGTCTTATAATCTAACCTAAGACTAGGACAAACACAACATCCAGTCCCCGGCCGTTAATTTATCAATGTGAAAGGGTAAACCCACATTTCACCAAGGATACATTTTTGGCCATGCCGGGAATCAAACACGAGACCCTTAGCTCAGTAAGCAGACACGCTACCGACTGAACTAAGGTGTCAGATACAAGAACAGTCTAGCGTTCACACTAAAAAGAGTACACTTTACAGCAGTCACTGGACTAGGAAGTAAAGGCAAATTATTAAGGGGGCCACCTAATTGAGTACTAAGACGTGTTGGAGACATTCAGAAATCCTTAGCTATATCAGGAGTGGTTGATTTAAAAATATAGTTAACAACCGAATCCTGGTTGGGTCTATTGAGGCTGGGTTTTTTCCCAAAATGTTTTTTCCCCACTCTCTCCATGCAAATTCGGGTATATTGCCTCTAAAATTCTTCCTTCCTTATTAGAGTAATTATAATATATCTGTATAACCCGAGCAGGTAGTAAGACACGGTGATAAAAAATATATCTGTACCTCGTGATGCTAAAAGTGTCAAGTAGATTACAACTTAGATTATTAACAGGGATATACAAGAACTCAAAAATTCAAGTTTGAGTTTTGGTAATTATTTGAACTATAATGGAAAATTTTTTACCGAAACTTGAAGAATTCAAGTATTTTAACGTTTTAATTGTATCTAAAAATATAATCTTCACTCAATTTGATTACATTTTGATATTTACTTTGTAATAAACATAGACCTTTAATATTTACCTTTGTCCGATTTAAAAAAAATCAACTTTAATCTAAATTTAGTTAAAAATCCAAATTTATGTGATTGTAACATTTTTCATGAAAAATAAAAATATTCTCAAAAATGTATATTTGTAAATGCAAATAAAATGTTTGGTTTCAAACTTGATGCAAACCTAACCAGGTGAAAAATGCCTTCTTACATAACCTGAATTATTAATATATACCTATGAATGGACATAGTCTGGTTTTCTTTTATAGAGAGGGGAGGGTTTGAATCCCGGCCAGGTATATTGAGGTTGTTTTATCCAAAATGGTTTTTCACTCTTATCTCTCTCTCCATGCAAATGTGAATACATTTAATACAAACTATACCTATCTTATCCAAAGTCCTTAAGTATAATTATTAATCCATACAGGTATAAAAAAAAGGTGAGAAAATAACTGTATTCAGGTACACCCCATTCACCCTGAACAGGTGGCAAGCTTACCTTGCTTTGTCTCACTATGACGGAGTGTACCAGTACTTTCTAATGTGTGTGGACTTTCTTCAACGAACACAGAAAAATAAACTTTTTCTTTCAAACTTTACATGTTCCAAAATTCAAACAAAATTACACATTATTTGCAATAAAATAAAAGTAAATTAAAAGAGTTGATTAGAAAAATAAGATTTTGAATCAGAAAAAATGAAAGTTTTTTTTTTCTTCCAATTCATGAATCAATCAAATCCCTTCAACCCTTCAAATTGGACAGAAGTCGAAGAATGTGTTAAAAGTGTTGTGATTGTGATAGTTTCCCAAAGATAGTCCCAGTGCTCTTGTAAGGATAACATAACTAAGTGCATCATATAGCAATAGAGCAACTAGAAATCACACACACCGGTTAATATTGAGTGTTATTAAGCTGAAATAAACCAATAATATAATAATAACACTGCCCATCTGGGCTACATCATTCGTAGCTCAGTATTGGTACTAATGTACCGCTGTCCAGTGGACACCCAAATATATTAATGGTACGTGGAGCCTCTTTCCATGTCCCGATGAGATAATTAGTATGAGGGTGTGATACCAGTGGAAACAATTAAACCCATCTTTAGACTAATAAACCGGACCCTGGTGACCAATGGGTTAGTTCCCCTCTCGGGAAAAATACCCAAGGTACCAGCTGGGAATTGAACCCGGGACCCCTAGTCTCGTAGTCAGGTGCACTGACCACGAGGCCAATAACTAAACCAATGAACTTCAATATTAATAAATAGCATCATTTGTTATTATTCATGTCACTCAGAAAACATCACTTTCAAAACTCGAGATTTTATTTGTGCCACATTTGATACATCTAATGGAAATGGTTAAAAGGTCAAAATCTATCTAATTGGTTTATCAGACTTTTTTGTTGTTAATAAAACCCATTGGTGTGTCGTGTACCCCTTTATAAATATTTTGCGTACTACTTGGGGTTCATTAACCACAATTTGGTAAACATGGTTTTATACAATTCAAAGACAAATATATATGTGAGACTAAAAGAGTAAAAACATACCCGATATAATTTTGTTTCAGGTGTAAACAGAAGTAAGAATAGTAAGGTAAGAAAGTGCATTGCTAGAAGATGTCTGTTAACCCCCAAACTGGTGCATTATGCATGCATCAGTACAATACCTTGGTGTGTAAGCTATGATTAACGTCACTTAGATTGGATTCGAGAAATAACCAGCACGGTTTCGATAGTTGCGAGAGAATTCTCGTCGGCCGACTTGTTGATCAGGGAAGGGCAGGGCCAAGAGCGTGTACCAGCGAGGTGGCATGGTTCGAGCGGGAGGGAGTTTACGTTTCTTGCCACTAGAACAAGGTATAGGGACAAGCTCTGGTTAGTAGGGGCGAGGGTTCAAACCTTAATATGAGGTTGTTGGTTAGAAAGAAGCAGGATTTTGAGGGGAAAAAAAGTGGATTTTTACTGGCGTGAAAGTTAAAATAACGGTACCTAATGACCAATATTGGCATATAATCAATAAGGGCTTTATTAGGCCTATTAAAATGATTTATTATTATTTACCATGAGGGGGGTGGGGGGTGGAAGAGGATTAAAGTCAAGGTCAGTATTTTAACAGTTTTTATAACAATAAACTCTTTTTTTCTAAATAAATAAAATACTGTTCAGTAGATACATTTAGTTTAATTTTTTTACACATGGTAATTTAAACAGTCCTTGAATATTTTTCATGGGCATCGCAGAATTTTAAGAGGAATTTTTATCATAATTAAAAAAAAATCTGTTTAAATTCCATTAAGATCATGACAAATATTTAAGAACTGTTGATATTATTATAGGTAGATAATTGAACTAAACATACCGTATCTGCCAAAATCAATATTCTATATATTTTGTCCAAAAAAAAGTGCAAGGTCGTGTAAAACTGTAAAAATACTGATCTAAGCTCATGTTCCCCTACACTACACCTAATGACCACACACTAATTGGACCTTATAGCACTTTGTTAATCTTCTTGAAATGTTTGTTATGAAAAAGTTATTTTTCAGTCACAATTTTAATAAATTCTAAACCAAACTCTTTCACAATCCATGACGGTTAAATCTTAACCCTCGAGATATTATAACCAAAACCTTTTAAAAGTCTGAAGCTCAATACCTCAAGAGTCTTGATCATGGCTGAAACCATTTGGGCTACTAAGATCAGATAAGTTTAGAGAGAGGTAAATAGAAGCAGTAGCAGCCGTAACCGCCCTCGTGGATCTGGGTTGGAATGGTTGCAAGGGGTGGTTTTTACACATTGTGATTTTCCATGTTCTATTCAGACATTTACAGTTGTATTTCCTCTTAATTATCTGCTCTATCCTTATTCATTTAGATTAAATGAACAGTAATATTTGATGTTAAACATATTAGTAAAGCAATATAAATTGGACCAACAGTGGTTAAATCATCTCAGCCATTAAAAAGGGTTAGAAAACAAAGGCACGCGTAAATGTATTGCATCAAAATTTGCACATAACAGTACAAGCTCGATAAGCAGGGCTTAGTGTCAGATTTCTGGGAGTAAATAAAAAAATTGGGGAATTGTTCAAATCAAACTTCTATATAACAAATATTATGAGAAATATGATACAATTTTGGTAAGGAATTTGTCAAATATAGGTTGTTTTTTTTTTGCACGTATATATTTTGTATATTTTATCATCTTTAAATTTTTCAATGTTAAAGTCTCATGCTTATGTTTCTGAGCGGTTTGACATTTGAGCCAAAATTTCATGGAATCACAAAAAACACATGAAAACTCGCAGAAATGACATGTATTTCATGCAAGAGACGTAGTGTTGAGCTAAAGAGCATAACGGTGCCAAAAACACTGAATTACAGGGCCCTGGCGTTTGAGGAGTAAAAACGTCTGATTATATAGAAATGCTTGGTGGCGCTTCGAGGGTGTGAAAACATCAGATGACTGGATTATCGAGCTTGTATTGTATGTGATTGAAAGAGAGTCTATTGAAGAAATGGTGTTCCCTTATACCTCTTAAGTTACTGGTAATCTGTACTTTTACTCAAATGTTTAATATATGTATTCAAGTGGTCACAGAACAAAAGCTTTTAAATGTCCCACATAGTATAGTAAAATGTGTTACGGTTTCATTCAGTTATTATTATTATTATTATTATTATTATTATTATTATTATTATTATTATCATCATCACCGCGTCTTACTACCCATTCGTGCTATACGCACTTCATGCAGTTGAATTACTACAGATAACTAGGGTTAGTTTTAGGCCAGTGGATCGGTAAAATTGAGTCGGTAGAGAATTGTACAAATCACAGAATATTGGCAAGAACTTGAACAGGTATTCAAACACAACTAAATTATGATAACACTATAATACACTAAACCATCAAAATATACTTGAATAAAATGGTATATGTAATATTTGAGGGTTGCACAGCAATAATATACTAATCAAAAACCACTGAATATTTTATTACGATGCTCTTCTAACAACATTATGTTTAGAGATATCAAAAACTAGAAATGTGTGTTCTGTACAGATAAAAACCTGGTTAGTTCAGTCGATAGAACACCAGCGCGCTAGGCTAAATGTCCCATGTGTAGTTTTAAAAGTCTTCACATAAAGCGACACAAGTATATTTCTGCAAATAGATGTTTCACATATGCACTTATGTAGCATAAAATATTTTCACAGTAAATAGTTGTAAAACATTGTTGTCTTATTATTTTGACAGGTTGCTTCAATCAACATAAAAACTGGTTGACTTAATAGACATTTTCATGTGATCATGTATAAAAAAACTTTAAACATTGTTAAAACTCGATCTTTGATTCTTCTAAAGTCACAAATGTATCAAGAACTTTCAAATAATATTTGAGTGTGACCAAAATTATCTTGATCGGTCATAATCAGTAATGTAACTACTGTTATATAAAAATAAATTAGTTTAATATGAAACTGTACAGTTTATTAATTTTAATCTATATATTTTCTTCTAGAAAGGACACAAGCACTTGAAGAAATATTTAAATTAAGTATTATATAAGATTTATACACAAGAAAATTTATAAAAATATAATGAAGAAACAATGGGAGATTACGGGAATTTTGATAAGTTTATAATATAAGTCAATTGGAACCCAAAAAGATTGCCAACCCTTGGTTTAAACTACAGTCGACTCCGATAACTCGAGCCCCGATAACTCGAACCTCGATAACTCGAGCCCCGATAACTCGAACCCCAATATCTCGAACTTTAGATAATTTGTACATAATTTTCTGGAATAGAATTGTATAAGGTAACATACGTTGGCTGGCTAAAAATGTTATATAGAAGTATTTCTGGCGGAGATCTTGGAATGCAGCGCCACTACCCCTTCCATCTCACCCCCACACACACAGTACAGTATATAGATAGTTTGCAAGTACTATAGACCTATTGTAATCTCTACCTTTCCCAATCCAGTACCTAGCTGGGTTATTTGTGTATGTGTCAGGTGACCTGGTGGTCTAGGAGTTAGGTGTCGGACTTCTGTGCGGGGTTCAATCCTCGGTACAGGTTTATCCGATTGCCAAACCCTTCTTTAACCTCTGACAAAACGTGTATTAATCACAACTTGTGAATGTGAGGAATGCCAGGCCTCCACCGTGGTTCGGATCCCACGTTTGTCCTCCATTTCATCTCACAATCACCCTACCATTGCACATTAGCGTAAGTGCGTACAACCCGAACGAGTAGTAAGACGTGATGATAATAGTAGTAGTAATAATAATGTGTGTCTTATCTGATATGTATTATTTACTTTGTCACAACAAAGTATAATATTACTTTAGATAAAGAATCAGTTCTCATTCCTTGGTCACAGCTTTATTTCCCCTCTATAAGACAGACTTTTCATAACTCTGACAGACTTTTCATAACTCTGACAGACCCCGACCCCTTTAGTATGAGTTATGAGGGTTGATTGTATATTTAAATTATTCTAAAAAAAATCTGACTTGAGGAAAATCATTTTACAGTAAATTTTGTTCACAGCAAAAGAGATATGGTTTGTAAATTTGTAATGGATATTCATGAACTCCACCGTTTTTATTTGAACCTTTTTTAACCTTTGCTGTGTATTATCTGATATAGCTAAATATTAAGTTCCCAAACCAGGGGTGGAAAAACACACTGAATAAAAAATTACCCCCTTCATTGGCCGATGGGTTTAAGGCGTCACTCTCGTGTTAGGCTGACCTAATGATGACAAGGAGATGGGGCTTCTAATCCCGGTCGGGTCTACTTAGGTTGGTTTTTTCTACATAGTTTCCCACTCCCCTTCCATGCAAATGCAGGTATATTACCTCTAAAATGTTTCTTTCCTCATCCCTAACCCATTAGAGTAATTATCATATATGTGCATAACCTGAACAGGTATTAAAACACAGTGATTTTAAAAAAAATAATGAAAAATGCCTCACAAAGGGCTAAAATATTTATTTCATTAAATTTTTAAGAATATTCCATTTATTTTTAAATTTAATCATTTTATTATTATCATTATTATCATTATTATTATTATTATTATTATTATTATTATTATTATTATTATTTATTAAGTCAACTCGGTTGGATATTTCTCTAAATAATTGTTAATTACAACACTAGTGAATATTACTTACTAGTTATAAAGAGTTGGTTGAACAAATGCTGTATGGACACATTTTAACTCATTTCAAAGTTTATATTATAATTATTTTATTTAAATTTACCTTTTGTACATGAACATTAACAATATTTATTATTATTAATGTAATCATTACAATAAAAAAAATATTTTTAAATTCCAGACAGCCTAAGTGTAACGCTGTAGGACCATAATATGTAATACCAAATCAAGTATTTACAAGTCGCAAATTCAGTGGTTTTCAACAGAAGATGTTTTAAGTTTAGTTTTATATAAAATATTACTTTTAATTTCATAGCATTTAGCAACTTAATTTCTATCCACCTTTCGTTTGAAAAGGTTTTCATATAAATATAATATTCTTACCTCCTGATTAAGATGACAATAGTTGTAATGACAGCCGCCAAGAAGACGAAACCTCCAAACACTCCAAGAGCTATGATAGCACCTAAACAAAACACACAAGGAATCACTATATGGTCTGGTTTGCCAGTGATGGAGAGGTCAGGGTTTTAATCCTGGCTCGGTGGTTTTTCCAAGATAGTATGGTCATGTAACAAGGATGGAAAAGGCGAGAACACCAAAGAGAACGATGGAGATGAAGTAGGTTGGAAAAAAAGATCACAAGGAAGACCAAGAAAGAGATGGGAGGAGCTGATAACAGAAAGTGTGCAAGTGAGAGGAGAAGAATGGTGGAAGGATAAAGGAAGATAGAGGCATTTTACTAAACTGACCCGGCCACAGGCGGGAAACAGTTGATGACGATTATGAAGTATTCCCCTCTATTGTCAAATGGATGTGGGTACATTTCCTCTAAATCCTACCTCTCTCATCGTATGTGGATATCCCAGATGGGTAGTAAAACAAAAAGACCACTATGGCCATAATGCAGTGCGAGTCTAAAGTGTCAGACAGCTTCACACCAACAGTGAGCTAAGCTATTAAAACATTTAACATTTGACAAAAGTAATTCTAATTAATAACAAGAAAGGTTTTAAGGTTGCGGCCCTCACCGAGGTTTAGTCTAGCACCCATGGCTTCTTTCCTCTCCTCTTCGACAGGGTGAGCCACGTTAGCTATGTGACCTAGGTCAGTCCTTCTGTTGACACTGTCGGGGATCTCGTTCTCTTGCGGGTGTGAGGGCGCCACCAGACTGGGTACATGAGCTGATTCCTCGATCACGTTGTCCTCCTCCTTGGGAGGTTTCTGTGGTGGTTTCTTGGGCCCTGGAGTCGCTCTGGTGGGGAGTGGGGTCGTTGGTTTGGTGGGGTTCCGGCTGGGTTTGGTCGCTGGTGCAGTAGCCAGCCCGCCCCGCACATCCTCTGAAAGAGTTAACACAAAATAAAAACAGTTCACTTCTTCTGTCACAAGTTATTGAAGCTCCTACTCGATATTTATGTATAACTATAAATAGTTTTGCAACAAATGTTAGAGCGTTGTTAACTAAACTACACAAACGGTTAAAATTAATATACATAATTTTTTAACCAATTTTAATGTTTTCTATTTCCTTGGTTTATGAAGTAAAACTATATTTGTGTTGTTAAATAAGGTAACTCCATGGGAAATAGTTTATGAAATTTTATCTATATATTTTTTAATGTTATGGGTGCTGGCTGCTATCAGAGAGCTTTGATGCTACGTTGTTTGATTTAAAAAAGTTTAGATCTTAACCTAATTAAAATAAACATTTCAAATAATGTACTTATAAGAGTTTCGGTAAGGTATGGCACGCGTGCCTTGGATAATGCTCTTGGAATTCATAGACTATTGCTCACAAGCCTTAAATGTTATATATATTTTAGGTTAAACTTAAGTTGCATTGCCTAAGTTCGTCATAGTTTTAATAGTAATATTAATCAAGTTATGAGTCACTAATTTAAAATCTTTCATTTATTAAAAGATATACAATGGGACCTCCATATATCAAAATTTCGGTGAATCCCTGTTACATTACATAGAAAAACTGTTTCTATATATTGAATTTTTTTTTTATAAATATCAAATTTTTTTAAAAACAAATTGGGATTTTTTACCCACGTAATGACGATATTATAACTAAAACAAGTGAGAAAAAAATAGACCGGAGATGGGCATTGCAAGAGGAATGATAAGCTCCCTTCAGACTGAACAGAATGACATCGAAGGGGCTGCAGAGAATAATGCAGAATAAACCTCGTAAATTTCTAAAAGAGAAATGTTGACTGCGTTTAATACAATATGTTGTGGTCTTCAATTCATCTAAAATGTTCCTGACGATTTTTTTCATGGTCTTAATATGAGTGAACACTTTTATAATGAATTGTCAACAATTTTGTTGTACAGCAAGAAACTAGAAAATGTAAATACATATGAATACAACATAAACATTCTATTTTTAAAGGTGTGTCTAACACATTTTTTCCTTGTTAATTCTTGTTTTTAATTATATAAACTTATATGAACACGACTTGTACATATTGTAATTTAATCCATATTCACTAAAGTTATGTATTAGAAAGCATGCATTGACTAAGAAATACATAATATGTATATAAAAAATGTTTTTATATTTTGAGGTTTATCAAATTTTTTTAGAACCATTGACTTTGATAAATGGAGGTCTCACTGTATAATAGTTATGTTTTATTTACATTATTTGTAATTGAATAAAACCCAGAGCTCAATAGCACTTTCTAAAAAGAATCAAATTGATTGATAGAAATCCCAACAATGCAATATGCATGGTGCATAATATAATATAAAGTATTTCAAAAAGATTTTGTTAGTTCAGTATGCAACCACTAAACGCTCTAAAAGTGGAAGTTGTGCAAAGAGAAACCTATCCACTTCTTCTTTATCAAGTTATTCATTTTATTTTCAACATGAAGCTTTTATAAATTACTCTTACTATTTGGTTCAAAAATAATTAAAAATAATTTATTTGAAGTAAAACTGATTGGAATGTTAAAGGTTTGATTGAGTACAAAATATAGTAAGCCTTTACTATTTTTTAATTTCATTTAAAACTGTAAATATAATTGTATTCAATTGTTTAACAATGAATTATAATACTTTTGTTTTATGTACTATTGAGGTGTGAAGTTTTGTGTACCAGTAACCAAGCAATGGTAACATTACACTTTTCTGCTAGAAAATATTATTAAATTTTTTAACTTTACATTTTGGCAAAGCAGAAAGACATTTAAAAACTAAATATTGTTTAAATTAATTTAATAAATTACATCAGGATAGTTACAAGATGGAGGAAACTAATCTACTATCAACAATAACAGAAGAAAACAACATGTCATCCATAGAGTTGGACAATGTTGAGCAGTCGAAGACTATTGAAGATAAAATGATTGTAAACGCCAGTGGCGATGAGGTAATCAAATCAAGTCCTCAACCAAATTCAACCATCACTTCAATAAGGAAAGTTTTTCGACACGGCTTTTTATCAGGCAGTTCCAATGATCCTTCCTGCAGTTCTACGAATAAAGAAGAAGATCTAACCGCCAAGCCTTGTGTAAATACCACAAGAAAGAAGTCGTCATCTTTAGGAAAGATGTTCCGGAAAGGAATGTTTCATGTCAATGAGATGGCACAATATGGAGATGAGTTGGATCTCAAGTATTTGTCCGTTGCCCAGTCGAAACGGAAAGAAGATAAGTCTGTCGAGAATGAAACTGTTGATTCCAGTTCAGAGCCAGCCTCCGTTGAGTCTTTCCATAGAAAAAAATATGGATCTCTTGGTAAAATTTTCAGAAAGAAACATGACCTTAATGAAAAAACAGAGACCAGAGAGGGTCATGGTATTGATGAAGATGTCCCCGGAAAGCCCTTGCCCCCTCATCGCAGTAAGTTTTTCAACGTTTTTAACTCTAAGAAAGGTCATTCAGGGATGAGTTTAAGTCATAAACCAATGAATGCAGAGGACAAAGGGTCACATAAACATACAAGTGTTGGCCAAGAACGACGAAATACTCTTCAAAGAATTTTCAACATTCGTAATATTGAAGAAGGTGTTCCAGAAAACTTTCAAAATATCAAGAATGAAGAGGAATATTTGGAGCCTGGAGAACATAATCTTTCTCTGAAGGAGTTGGGTATAGAATAATTGTTTAAGGTGGACTCTTTTGCTTATTAAATCTATAGTTTGTTAGTGTTTCATTATATAGCCAAAATTAAAGATTTAAAAATATTGATAGCTCTAATTGGAATAGTGTGTTTAGATATAATTAATATGGTAGGCCTAATTTAGTTGACTAAAATTATGCTTTACCCTATATTCGTTTTCATAAATTGAGTTGTCAATTGTCAAATATACATACTATTTATATTGTAACTATTGAAACTTCTCTTGGATACCAAAATAAAATTACAGGTTTTTTGACTTAAAAAATAATTATTCATGCAGGCCTAATTATTTTATCATTCGAATGGTATATAGCCTCTAAGTGTTTTAATATTGCAACTATCTTTATACGTGTTGAACCCTAAACCTCTGAACGGATAGGGTCTAATTTTATAAATATAAGATACGGTGAACTTGTGACTGTTTTCTCTAACCTACATTTATGTTAAAAGGTTATCATGACTGTCTTACTATACAACTTGTGTATGTCTGTGTACACAATACCTTTGCATATTGGAGGTTTTTTGTCAAACAATCCACTTGGCAGACAGACAATTTGTTTCGGACCAACTAGCTTGTATCCTCGGGTACTGCACACATACTCGATGATAGTTCCGGCTATTGTCGCATTGTTGCTCGCTACAAATCGACCATTGGGGATGGAAGGAGGTGCTTCACATTCAACGGCTGTGGAAGAATAAAACGTGTCAGCATTCTTTAGTTGAGATTACATGAATTTTTTATGGTCATTCAGTGCTGTACCAAGGTATATTTGAACGTTGCATCTGTATATTGTGTATCGTGCAATGATGTCAACAAATTTTGATCCACCTTTACACATAGCAGTGTACCTTCAGAAATAACGTTTGGAGAGCCTTTCAGCTTCAAGTAAAGCCCAAATATCAAGTTTTTTGGTGTTTTTTTAAGATTGGACTTGTGAATCTATTATCAAGCATTGAGATATAATTCAACAAATTGATTATAATATAAAATAAGATTTTCAGTTTGAATTTATCACATTTTGGTAGAAAGAACTTTGGCACAAATAATAATGATGCTTCTCACCCAAACAAATTTGAAATGTTTTCTCGAGTCAAATGTTGATAACAGTTGTATTTTTTTATCACCGTGTTTTACTACCTGTTTAGGTTATACACATATGTACTAATTATGCTAATGAGTTAAGGCTGAATAAGGTTGAATTTAGAGGAAATATACCCACATTTTCATGGAGGGAGAGTAGAAAGCATTGTTTGTAAAAAAAACTCTGAGCACCTGTGCGGCCACTGAAGCAGGTGATTGATAGTTAATTAGTATTTTAAAGAAGGGGGGGTGAAGTGTTAGTTAACCAATACACGTACCTAGGCACCTCGGAGGAGGTCCGTTCCACCTCTCGTCAATGTCGCACATGAGTTGAGCTCTACCCGCCATCTCGTAGCCCTCCTCGCAGGAGTACACAACTTTGCTCAGATAACCGACGGTTCCATTGACCAGTTGGTAGAAACCATTGGCAATCTCGGCGGGGAACCCACATTCAATACCTACCAATCCAAAACGGAACAAAGATCACTCACAGCCAATTGGGTCCATTTTCCTTTAGTATCCCTATCAAACCTTGCCCCTTGGATAAGGACATTAATAATCTTGGTGTTTATTATTATTAGCACCGCTTACTACCTGTTTGGATTACACGCACTTACGCTAACGTGTAATGGTAGGGTGACTGCGAGATGAAATGGAGGACCTACAGTTTAACGTGGGATCCGAACCACGGTGGAGGCCTGGCATTCCTCACATTCACATGTTGTGATTAATACACGTCTTGTCAGAGGTGAAGGAAGGGTTTGGCAATCAGATAAATCTGTGCCGGGACCAAGGATTGAACCCCAGACCCCCAGCACAGATGTCCGACACCTTACCCAGAGACCAGCAGGTCACCCAATCTTGGTGTTAATGGGGGATATAAAGTAGTGCAAGCTGGTCATTATTTATGCAGTTTTTATAACAATGCCTTTTTTATTTATTTTTGTCCTTACTAAATGAAAATTTTTCTAGTGGATATGTTTAATTTAATTTTTCACACATATTGATCTTAGCAATTCTTGAATATTTGTCATGGACATTGCAGAACCAGGACTTTTTATTTTAATTTTCTAATTCTTGCTCTTAAAATGCCATTAGGCCAGAGGCAATCATATACCAGACCCACAGTCTCCGGGTTGAAATCCCGGGAGAGCTTTGAGTCCTTCAACACGAGGATCACTATGTTCAGTCTCAAGTGACAACATCGCTATCAAACAGGCATTTTCAAAAAACAGTTTACTCTTAAGATGGTTATACTAGAGACCGGTCTAAAACTTCCTTCTAGTGTCAATAAACCGGCTTTCACAAAGCTAGGTTCCGGATGCAGTAGAGCACCGTAAAAATTGCTTTATTATGTTTTTTTGTTTTTTAAATCTCACTTTTTGATGTTATTTCGTGTTTATTTAAAATTACATGTTATCCGAGGTGTTTAAGTATTATTTACATATTGAGATAATGTATACAAAATTAAAATTTATTATTGAAACCTTACATATTCGCTTTACAATTCTTTGTCAAGTTTATCTGCATATTTCACAATTTTGTAGCCTAAAGTTAGCCTACACTACAAGAAAATACGAATCAAATTACAGCATGATCAAAATTTATGCTTAATTTCTTCTTAATTTAGTGTTTATTTAAAAAAAAATTTTATTTGTAAAAGTGGTGTTATTTTGTTTTATAGAAGGATTTCGTGGAACAAAACAATTTTGTTTTATTTCGCTTTTCAAAAACATTGTAAATCATTAAAAAAAACTATCAAAGGAAAAAGTACTTGATTCTATCTTTGTATGGCACTTTCCGCTTTTTATCGCATCTCACCATTTTTATGGGGCTCTAGGTATCGGGTATTTTGAAGGCGAGTTGTTTCACTTGTAAGTGGTGTAATCAGGAGGACCGCAAATAGCACTCCTTAGGACTCAACCTGGTTCATGAAGAGCTGTGAAACTTCCCTCCCATTAGGATGAGTGTCTGTGCACTAGGCTGATGACAACTGTTTTGATTACTATGCGTAGAAAACTAAATCAAACATGTCGACTGAAGCAATATTCTATTTATTTTGGACAGAAGGCTTTTTTGTTATAGAAACTGTAAGAATACTAACCTTAACTCAAGATATTTTCCACCCTTACATAAACTTACCGATAAAACACCCCACTTAAATCCTAAGTTATTTGATTGTTTGATACTAACGTTTGCATACAGGTGGGAACTCGTTGTAAAAGCCGGTAGGGAGACAGGTCCTCGCCACCGGTCCCACCAAGAGATGTCCTTCATCACAGCTGTACTCTATCGTGGCTCCCACGTTGAAGTTCTTGGCGACCATCGTGGAGTTGGGGGGCTGCTCTGGTCTGCCACATGCCTTTGGCTCTGTAGGACAACAGCACGTGTTTATCAACAGTAATAGAAATAAAATGTTTCCGTCAGAGGTAAACTCTTTAATACTCTTGAGTTTCCTCAGATTAACTAGGTAGCTTTGACACATGACTGAACTTGAACTGTAAGTGGTCTTGAAAACTATATGCCGCTATAGTCTATAAGCTGTTTGAAGTGTTATTTTAATGGCTATTGGAATTCAATGCATCCTTCTCCTACATACAATGAAATGATTATTTCTTACATTTGTGTGTCACAGCTTGTCTGGGATATTCACAACATATACTAATTAATCAAAGATAGACGTATTAAAACACAGAAAGACACTCCTAAGACGAAACCCAATGCTCAACGGTTGCCGCTATAAACCATCTATCAGTGCTGTGCAAGGAACACCTTCCAAGATTTCTTGTATCACAATTTTAATTGATCCTGTATCCATTGACTTTCCACTTCCAAGCAGTAGAATTTAGAGGAAGTGTACCCTAATTTGCACAGAGGAAAACCAGGGAGTTAAGTAATACCACCTTCAGTAAACACAGCCAGAATTTAAACCTCAACCTCCCTGTCACAGGCAAACCAGACTAAATGCGCTTGACACTTAGACTGTGTGTCCACTGGTGCAGAACTGTGTCAGTCAATAGGTGATTGGCTGTTGGTTAAAATAAGAAACTTGGTTAACAATCCTATTCTGTCTTCACCCACCTACCCACCATAGTGTTAAAATAAATATTTAATTTTTGACAAAACCTTGTACACTTATTGTTTTTTGAAATTTATTTTGATGCAGCTTGATAACTTTTTATTTATTTTTGTTTTATTCTAATGTGTTAAGGATTAGGAAGTTTGCATTTATAGGAAGTGTACCTGCATTTGCATAAAGGGAGAGTGGAAAAACGTAATTGGAAAACCCTTTATGAAAAACCACCCTCAATACACCTGACAGGGATCAAACCCCGATCTCCCACGTCTTTAGCAGTCTAGATAACTGCGAAAGTGACGCCTTAGACCATGCGGCCATTGAAGCTGGTAGCTTTATAGCTGTTAATAATATTGGAGGGGAGTGAAATAAATATAAAGTGGGTCAAATTTATTCGAGGGGGGTGCAAACTCTTTCCGAGGAAGGGGGGGGGACGAGGGGTTATGACCACAATAGCCAACATCCTTGGTTCCGCCGTCACAGTTTGAACCCCAGCCGGAATATGATCGTTGAAACGCAGCACTTAAGATGATGTCGCTTTACATTTTAAGAGCTGAGTTCTATTTTTATCATTTTTATCAAATTAGAATCTTTGGTAAATAATAGATGAAAAATAGTAGGCCTATTTAATATGTGACACAAAAGCAGACCAAAATTATTGAGAACAATTCCAGCGATTCCTCATCAGAGGTCACTGTTTGTTTTAAGAAGATAGAATGTTATGTCTTACAGACATGTCCCTTTTCTCAATAATTATGGTTTAGTTTTGTGTCTCCAACTAAACTCACACTTTTACAACTGTGTGTTTGTTTAAAGATGTAGAATTTGAAACCTTAACACACACACAATATATGGTAGCTTTTTATCAGTGAAAGCTTTGGTGATGGAAGAACATCTGTGTAAGGGTTCGACCAGACTGAAAAGCGCGTGATTAGCAGATAGCTCTCGATAGTTGTTGACGAGGAGGCAAAGGTTCGAATCTTGGCTGAGTGAACTGAGGGGGGTTTTAACAAGTGATTTATTGTTGTGGTTTTCTCATCCTCTCTCCACGCTAATGGTGATTCTTATTTGTAAAGGCCTACTTTGATAATATTGAAGTATTTTAACATATCAGTTTTACATATATATAGGTATGGTTTATGGTCTTACCATATAAATTAGGCCGTTAATAGCAAGTGTGCTAAACCTATCGATAATAATAAAAATGTCAAATGAGAAGTTTTCCCAGCACTCAATGAACCAACATACAATAATATTGCCTAGCGCCTGTAAACTAGACTGTTCCGGCTCAAGCGCTTGCACTTGAAAAATAGAACCAGTTCTATCTTTCAAGCGCACGCGCTCGCTCGCTCCAGTCTGGCCACCTCTCATTACAACCAATGAGTTCTATTTTATATTTTAGTCGCTCGCTCGCTCCAGTCTGGCCACCTCTCATTACAACCAATGTGTTCTATTTTATATTTTAGTCCCTCGCCCAGTTTGGCCGCCCCCTAAAGCATGGATATTATAAAAGTGTACGCACGGTGTTGACAGATATAGTTGAGGTTGCTGTTGCAGTTCGTATCGGACCAGAGCCAGCCCTTGGAGCCGTCGTATCTTGCACAGTTCTCATTGCCTCCAGGAAGGTTCCAGAAGGACACACTCACGTCATCTCCGTTGATCCACTTCCAGTTCTTGCGATCCTGAGCGTCTCTCACTGCGCCCATCCAATATTGACTGCTCGTGTCGCTCCTAAACAAGGTGCAAGCAGGAAGGTAGTCAAGGGGGGATTAGAGGGTACACCATCCCCTCACTTTTTCCCACGGGTACCCCCCACCCACACAGATTTTCACTCAAATAAGTTCTCTGATATTCACATTTTAATATAATATTATATCTATAAGAAGGTACAGGAAAGGTGGATAGAAACACCTAAAAGGGACGAACACAGTTCACACTTTACACTGCTGCCAATGGACAAAGAGGTAATGCTTGCCTCTTAAAGAAAATTGATCGTCACCACCCAATCCCCCGACCTAGGTTTCATTCTATTGGTACTCATTAGGGAGGAGTGTGATTGTCGGGGGATTTGGCAGTGACGATCAATTTTCTTCAAGAGGCAACCATTACCTCTTTGTCCAGTGGCAGCAGTGTAAAATGTGAACTGTGTTCTTCATATTGTGTTTGTCCCTTTTATATGTTTTTATCCACCCGTCCTGTACCTTCTTACAAATATAATGCAAATGCCTCATAAAGCAAAAAGAGGTTTTCCTTATTGAGAAATATAACAATATTGAATTAATTAGTCCATGTTATACTTTAAGTCTTCTATGAAATATATTTAAAATATTGGTAAGTTTTTTAAAGTCACCATTTTTTACCTTTCGCTTTCACTGGCTAACTTCTCTAAGAAGAATGAGNCAGGGTTGCTCTCTACCCTGTAAAGTTGTGACGAGCATGTAGTAACTACCTGTGTCTCCTCCATAGCTCCCAGCTGATGAAACCTTGCAAAGCAGGGTTGCTCTCTACCCTGTAAAGTTGTGACGAGCATGTAGTAACTACCTGTGTCTCCTCCATAGCTCCCAGCTGATGAAACCTTGCAAAGCAGGGTTGCTCTCTACCCTGTAAAGTTGTGACGAGCATGTAGTAACTACCTGTGTCTCCTCCATAGCTCCCAGCTGATGAAACCTTGCAAAGCAGGGTTGCTCTCTACCCTGTAAAGTTGTGACGAGCATGTAGTAACTACCTGTGTCTCCTCCATAGCTCCCAGCTGATGAAACCTTGCAAAGCAGGGTTGCTCTCTACCCTGTAAAGTTGTGACGAGCATGTAGTAACTACCTGTGTCTCCTCCATAGCTCCCAGCTGATGAAACCTTGCAAAGCAGGGTTGCTCTCTACCCTGTAAAGTTGTGACGAGCATGTAGTAACTACCTGTGTCTCCTCCATAGCTCCCAGCTGATGAAACCTTGCAAAGCAGGGTTGCTCTCTACCCTGTAAAGTTGTGACGAGCATGTAGTAACTACCTGTGTCTCCTCCATAGCTCCCAGCTGATGAAACCTTGCAAAGCAGGGTTGCTCTCTACCCTGTAAAGTTGTGACGAGCATGTAGTAACTACCTGTGTCTCCTCCATAGCTCCCAGCTGATGAAACCTTGCAAAGCAGGGTTGCTCTCTACCCTGTAAAGTTGTGACGAGCATGTAGTAACTACCTGTGTCTCCTCCATAGCTCCCAGCTGATGAAACCTTGCAAAGCAGGGTTGCTCTCTACCCTGTAAAGTTGTGACGAGCATGTAGTAACTACCTGTGTCTCCTCCATAGCTCCCAGCTGATGAAACCTTGCAAAGCAGGGTTGCTCTCTACCCTGTAAAGTTGTGACGAGCATGTAGTAACTACCTGTGTCTCCTCCATAGCTCCCAGCTGATGAAACCTTGCAAAGCAGGGTTGCTCTCTACCCTGTAAAGTTGTGACGAGCATGTAGTAACTACCTGTGTCTCCTCCATAGCTCCCAGCTGATGAAACCTTGCAAAGCAGGGTTGCTCTCTACCCTGTAAAGTTGTGACGAGCATGTAGTAACTACCTGTGTCTCCTCCATAGCTCCCAGCTGATGAAACCTTGCAAAGCAGGGTTGCTCTCTACCCTGTAAAGTTGTGACGAGCATGTAGTAACTACCTGTGTCTCCTCCATAGCTCCCAGCTGATGAAACCTTGCAAAGCAGGGTTGCTCTCTACCCTGTAAAGTTGTGACGAGCATGTAGTAACTACCTGTGTCTCCTCCATAGCTCCCAGCTGATGAAACCTTGCAAAGCAGGGTTGCTCTCTACCCTGTAAAGTTGTGACGAGCATGTAGTAACTACCTGTGTCTCCTCCATAGCTCCCAGCTGATGAAACCTTGCAAAGCAGGGTTGCTCTCTACCCTGTAAAGTTGTGACGAGCATGTAGTAACTACCTGTGTCTCCTCCATAGCTCCCAGCTGATGAAACCTTGCAAAGCAGGGTTGCTCTCTACCCTGTAAAGTTGTGACGAGCATGTAGTAACTACCTGTGTCTCCTCCATAGCTCCCAGCTGATGAAGCCTTGCAAAGCAGGGTTGCTCTCGTCCACCAAGGTCCCTCCGCGGCTCTTGCAGAAAGACAACGCATCCTTGAAGTTGAGGGGCTGGCGGTTGTAGAAGATGTAGCACTTGCCGTTGTATGTCGCAGTGCTGCCTGGTGGTTGATCTCTGAACTGTGGGCAGCGCTCGATGGGCAGGGCCTGGGACATTAACACTTCATTTTCAACATTTTGCACATGCCAGGGGAATCCCTAGGAGGGGTAAGTGCACTTAGTTAAACAGTATTTTTAGATTGTGGAGAGGCCACTCCCATGATAAGTATAGCTAATTCTAGCAGGAAGAATATTATAGAAAATACACATATGGTTCTTGCTCTCAATGATTATATTATTTTACTATACTATTATTATCTCATAGGTATTGACATGAATATCAAAAGTGACAGCAGCCGATAATATGACTTGATATATTTACATGAAAATAGAGTCAGTAACGAATGGGTGCTGAAGGAGTGTGGTTTGAAAGGGAATACAACAGGTCAGTGTGAAAGAAGCGTCTTACGTTGGTTTGGGAATGTTGAGAGGATGAGTGTGGATCAAGTGACGAAGCAAATATATGAATGGTAGAGTGTGTGGATCAAAAGGAAGGGGTAGGCCATGTAAGACGTGGCTAAATGTTGTAGACGAATGTGTGAAAAAGAGGGACATTAAGAGTTTTAATAATTAAAGATCATGCATGACTCAGTGTATGGATGTTTTTGAAGGGATAGTGAAAAGATAGGGAAGTTTGGAGAAAGTTACTTGAGGATGGATTAAGTACGGAGTTGTTGTTTTTTTAGAGATATGTACAGTTTCTTGCCTACCCCGTGGGGAAACGGTGTGATCAGGTATATAAGAAAATAGTTATATTACATTTTTTAGTTTTGTAAAAAAAAGTGTCTTGCTATCTAAATCCGACTAAGTAGACTCGATAACATATATTTATTTGATTTCTAAAGAGGGGAATTTAAATTAAATGTAGTATTAGATGAAATAATGGGCTGGAGGGGGGTGAATTATGGGGGATGGAGGGGAAGTCCAAGCTCAACCCCCTTTAGTTTTGTGCTTTATATGGGTATTTGTGTTCTACTACATGCATATTGAGATTAAAAAAACGGTATGGCAAGGCAATGGTAATAATTTTAAAATGTAATAAATATACAACCATTGCTATGTTGTAGCTATCTAGCATCGTTCGGGTTATACACTTATGTACTGATTGCGCTAGCTAGGGATGATTAAGGTTATATTTAGAGGGAGTGCACCCGCATTTGCGTGGAGGGAGAGTGAAAAACCATTTTGGGAAAAATCATCCTTGGTACACCCAACAAAGATTAGAACCTCACCCGCCTCGGTGGCGTAGTTGGCTAACGCGCTAGTCGTGTTGAGCTCGACTGCCGAGGATGGGAAGACCGAGGTTCGAATCTCGGTCGGGTGAACAGGGGGTTGTTTTTCCAAAATGTTTTTCCACTCTCCCTCCACGCAAATGCGGGTTCACCTCCTCTAAATTCAACCTTCCCAATTCCTAATCCATTAATGTAATTAGTACTTAAGCGTATAACCTGAACGGGTAGTAAGACGCGGTGTTAAAATTAAAATTAGAACCTCGATCTACCCATCATCGGCAGTCTATAATACTGCGAGAGTAGCGCGTTAGACCGCGCGGCCACCGAAGTGAGTAATTAAGTTTTTAAGTAGATGTATGTTCATGCAGTTTATGTTGTTGTATTGGTAACAAAGTTATGCTATTTAAATAACTATCAATATTTATTCACCTGGTCAGTGTAGACAAAAGCCTCGCAGATGGAAAGTTGGCTGAGGGTCGTGTCCTCCAAGTGAACGCTGACGAAGGCTCCAGGCATGGGGGGGTTGCAGGGCAGGAACAAGGGCTTACCCTCTTCGAGAGGACCACTGAACCTGTTGCAGATGGGGTTCGTGCCCAGGTCAGGCCTGTTGTTACCAACTCGTACCACTATGGTAGCCGGCTGGTTGTTACCTGAACAATAACAAACAGTGAGTCTTCATTAGATGGCACAAGTGTAACTAATCTGTTTTTCCCCCTCTCTCTCTCTTTGTGTTTAACAATCCCTCTCTCCAACCTATCGACAAGGGAACTAGGCCGCACCAAAATAATATTAAAATAATATTCTAATTATTAATATAGATATTGTAGTATTCACCTCTAATGAAGTGTATTTGTTGGGAAAAAAAAGTAGAGTTAGTAATTCTTAGTTGCGTTATTAAAATTAACATAAAACAAATCGGTCAGCATATTTTATATCATCGTACTCATGCACTCCCTAATTAGAAAATACGCTAGACTCGCGATTATCCGGCCCAAAGTGGCGGCATTCCGGGCCGAATAATAAGGAATCTGAGTGTAAATAATTTTCAGTATGGGTGTGCTTCCTCGTGCACACCACACTTGACACAGCTTCTGTTTCCAGCCACATCAAAACAGTGATGCTATCTACACCTCCCTTGACACAACTTCTGTTTCCAGCCATATCAAAACAGTGCTGCTATCTACAACGACCAATAGTACTGTATTATACACCAAACGCAAACATAGTAGCTATGCTTTACTGTTTCCAATGTAACAGTTGTAAGGCGTTTGCGATTGATTTTTTTATTAATTACTAGTGGATATTTACCGGGTTGTTTATTTTAAAATGCACTTTATTAACATCGAGAACCGGGCCGGATAATCGCGACTCTAGTGTATTTCAAATCGTCACATGTTTTTCGGAGGCATAAGACGTGACTTGGTAGGAGTGGTATTAGAAGTAATCCCTCCGAGGAAAGGGAGGAGAGGAGGTAGTATGGGTGCCAATATTAGTAGCCAGTACTAATAGTGATGTTGATAGTGAGTATGAGGGTGTGGAACCAGTGCAAACACTTAAACCTAACTTAGGCCTAACTAACCAAACACTGGTGACCGTTGGAGTAATTCCCCTTGTTGAGGGAAATCTCCCAGTAGCATCCAGGAATCGAGCTCAGGACCTCTATGTCAGCAGCCAGGTACCCTGACCACTGTACCACGAGGCCGCTTACTAATGAACTGATCCCTACTTCTCTGTTGACAAATGAAGAATTCATAAAACCACACGTTCTCTGGTTCGAGCCCAATCTTGTTTCTACTTTCCAGGTCAATTGACGTGAGACTGGATCTTAAATCACGCGTCTCTGCAGGCGGTTGTCCGACTTGCCGAGGAGTTAATTTCTGTCCCGTCTTATTTATGAAATGTTTTGAGGATAGTCCTCATATCACAAAGTTGAAGTATTAATAATTATTATTTTATAACTGTGACGACGCCAACAAACTGGAACTACGAAGATTACAAGTTTGTGTTCGATAAATAATTGTACGTTGTTGACTGAAAAGGTTTTTTTCTTTTTCTTTTTAAGAGTGTGGCAATCTTCAGCCATACAAGAAGTGGTTGACTTTACAAAGTGAAGATTTCTCAAGAGGGGGGGGAACAAGTTTTTGGTAAAGGTTAAAAATCTGTTATATTTTTTTACTAGAAGGTTACCTCTGAAATAAATCTTACTTGAAAGTTATGGATGAGCTGGATGGTGAAATAAACAACTCCTCACTATTTAATATTTTAATGTAAGCGGACCAACATTGGTAGTTAGAAACCTACCATATAGTTTGAGGCCAAGTGTACACGGTACAATCCGATTTTCATAGAAAGGTCCTTTTAGAAAATAAAAACTTTTTGCTACCAACATTGCGAGCATTTTACTACATTGTAAGTGTTATCTTGTTAATGCCTATCAAACATATCTACAGATCACATAACTTTACTTATGAATACATGATAGTAAATCTAGTATTTATTCTATGCCGCATAGGGGGTGACTTGGCCGAACGCGTCACTTTCGTGTAGTACCGAATTAACGGTTAGGGGGAGATCGAGATTCGAAGCCTGATCGGATGTTCCAAGGGCTGTTTTTTTTCAAGAAGGTTTACTCTTCTTCATCCATGCAAATGAGGGTACACTTCCTATAAATATAACCTTCCTCATCCCCAAAACTACTAGAGTAATTAGTACATAAACATATAACCCGAACGGGTAGTAAGACGCAGGGCTAAAAGAAAAAAAAAGAGGGTTTACCACACTCTCTACACGCAAATGAGGGTACATTTCCACTGAAATGATAGCATCCACAACCCTAATTCATTTTTAAAATAAACGTATGCGTATAACCCGAATGGTTGCTAAGGCGTTGGAGAATAAAAACTAATACATCTGTCCAAAATGGCCCTTTTAACGAAAAATGGACCGTATAATGTTGATGAACTAATTATTTAGTACGGTACGCGGATAATCATTCTAAAGGTATTCCACGCGATTTCATGGGTGAAACTGGAATTAATTTTATTAGTCAGGTGGCGTACTTTTGTGAGTGCGGCAATGAACTTTATAGAGTTTCTAATGTCATACAGTAGGTAGAGTCAGGTAAAAAATCGCGTAAGTCAACTTTGTTGACTGTCCAAGTCAGAAGGTCTGTAGCGGAGGTCCATAAGTTGTGTGATTTGTGTGCAGATAATTGTACAGCTCAAGAACATATTTGTATACTTCGACCACTTTCTTTTAATGACATGGGTTACCCTGTAATGATAACGTCCAGACATTCATAGGAGGAGGTTGAGGGAAAGAGGAGCTTAGGAAGGAGGAGGATTCAAAGATTGGACGACTTTAAGGAGAGAAGAAAATTCTGGGACCTTAGGAAGGAGGCAAAGGACAGGGCGCATTGGCGGTCTAAGAGTTCACCGACAAAAGGAATGGAGCTGTCGTAAGACAGAACACCTGATGATTAATAATACATTCACCGATTAATGTTTTATAATAACTATCAAATCCTCAAGTTTTTTTCCTAGCATCGCTTATTAATACCGGTACGGTCTGTGCGGCTAACTAATAATTATTATAATGTGTTAGGGATGAAGAAGGTAGAATTTAGAAGGGGTGATAGAAATGGAAGTGTACCTGCATTTGCGTGGAGGAAAAAGGGGGAAGCCATTCAGGGGGGAAAAAATCCTACCGGGATTGAACCCCGATCCTCGTAATCAGCAGTCTATTTTATTGCGAGAACGATGCTTAAACAATGTGACCATTAAATTGTGTAATTTTATAATCATCTAACACCGTTGTAATTTGTATGCATAACGTTAGTGGGTGAAATAGTTTTAAATCTATAATGCACTATTTAAAAACAAGCATTACTAATAAATATGTTTGATTGTTGGGACAGCTGATAATAAAATACCTAAGTCCACTTTGTGGACACTGCTTAAATATCTGTCGGGCTAATCAAAGGGATTTGAGTTTAATTCTCGTGTCCAAATGACAGGGAGATCAGATGTACTGCGGCGGTTTTTCCACAGATAAATTTCCACTCTCCCTCCATATAGCCTTCCTTACTGTGGATTCACACGTTCGCCGATAAACTAACGCAGAACAGAAACGGGGTCACGTGACGCGCTCTAGGCCAATCACAAGATGTCCGCCTCGTCGACGCGAGCTGTTCTGCTAAAGTTCAACTCATCACTACTTGGTCCGCTCTGCCTGAGATGCTCGGCACTGGAGAGCCAACCAACTCAAATCAGTGCGCATGCGCTGTAGAGCTAGAAGCAAGCAGACAGCCTCGTTGTCCGTTGTGAGGAGATTTGTAATAAACCGTTAATGTAAAGCTTGTATCTATGTATTGGATTGTGCCACGTCACAGCGCTATAATTTGTAAACATCCAACAGGAGAACGATCTAAAATATATGTTTATACACTAGAAAATAATCAGCTGTTTTAAGTTAGCGTTGCAATGCATCATGGGTCAACATAAAGCGAGTGAGTTGCTGTGCCACTCAAGAAGATTCTGCTTTCTATTTTCGGCGAACGTGTGAATCAGGTTTAAAACTAATTCCTTAAACCATTCGCGTAATTAGTACATAAGTGTGTATCCCGAACGGTTAGTAAGACGCGGTGCTAAAAAAAAAAAGTTAAAAAATAAGCTCTCCCACAAGGAGACGCTTCCCTACAACTTGGGTGTGTGAAACAGCCAGAGAGCAACTTTCAACTTAGGAGACCTCTCAGTTGAGTATTAATTCAACAACGTACTTAAATTGTTTACAATTATATTGACACGAAGAGTCAGCTGCTACAGTTCAATTTCCATAACACTAGCCTTTTAGAAAATAGAAACATATCTTTCCATGTCCAAAATGTACAACTATTTTACTAATGGTCATTACATGCCCATACCATCTCAGTCTTGCTTCCTCTACTATCTCATGTACTCCAACATCCTCATTACATACTCATACCATCTCAGTCTTGCTTCCTCTACTATCTCATGTACTCCCTGTATCCCAACTCTTTCCCAGATACCAGATAACTTCATTCCTAATCCTGTTTCTCCTCGTGACAGCTAACATGCTCCTCACAAACTTAATTCCCTTGACCACATGACTTGACGTATGAATATAGTCCGACACCTTAGCTCGGTCGCTGGTGTCTCTTGTCTGATGAGTTGGGAGTCCCATGGTTCAATTCCTGTCATGACCAAGGAATGTATCATTAATGAAATGTGGGTTTACCCGTTCACAGTGATGAATTAATGTTCGGGGGATTGATGGTGTGTCTGTTCTAGTATTAAGTTAGTTTATAAGTCGTGTGCTGATATAATCAATCAGTGGTTTAGACAGTGCACGCAAAGATACCTTGAATAAATAAAAAATGCAATTATTGACGTTTGAATATGTGACAGTAGATCTGTTAACTTTCCTGTTCTGTCTGTTTGACAAGTTTCCTGTGAAAATTGGACTGTGTCGGATTGAATGGAGCCGTTTGTGCGAGTGCGCGCATGGAGAACATTACTTACTATTCACAAGCTCACATTTAACTGGACTATAACTATAACCACCTGGCAGTTATTAACTTTCTCTGAACCCTTTCGCTTTACTCGATGATTTGGAAATGGACAGTCGGTAATAATTGATGACATTTGGAGCACGTTCCAGAAGACTTGACTTCAAATTTTACCAACCAGAATCACGGAGACCGATCAGTACGTGGACAAAGTAGACAGTCTCGCCTTGTCTGTTTCCTCGACAACAGGGAGTTCGAATCCTGGTTAGATATACCTAAGTTTTCTCCTCATAAATTTCTCTTCCTCTCCGTTCCCGCAAATGCCGGGGCACTTCCTCCAACTCCAACCTTCCTGATAGCTTTCCTGTTTATATAAGTATGTGTGGTCCAGATGTTTAGTAAGACACAAGGGGAGAAGGGAGGGGGATGTAGTTTGACTGACAGCGCACATTAAGATAATGTTACGCTCTTGATTAGATGAAGTCAAAATATATTACTTGAGTCGGGAAATAATACATACATTTTCTTTTTCTCGAAAGCGTGTTTTACGGCATTTTCTTTAAATTTGGCAACTTTAGTTTTATAGTCTATGTGCGTATAACCCGAACGGGTAGTAAGACGCGGTGCTAATAATAATATAGTCTATGGCAGTGCTGGGGAACCCTTTTGGAAGCCATGGCCCATTATGTTGACCAATTTCTGGGAATTTTCTTTTCGCCCTTGTTGGTAAGATATGATCACAAACCCAATTTCCCTTTGAGGATCAGCGTGTTGATCAAGGCAGCTCAGAGTTCTATTGTCCTGTTGATATCCGCGTGGTCAGGATCAACACCACAGTCCTCACCACTTCACGTATCATCGCTGCTCCTGAGTCACCACTTCATACCCCGTGCACAACTTTCTACGCGTCAGGGGACGGGAATGGGACGAGGTTCGCCAACCCGTGACGCGGACCATCACTCGGTTGAACTCTAGTTCCTGAGTGAAACCTGCACAAGGCCTGTGGAGACCCGTGACGCGGACCATCACTCGGTTGAACTCTAGTTCCTGAGTGAAACCTTCACAAGGCCTGTGGAGACCCGTGTGCGGACCATCACTCAGTTGAACTCTAGTTCCTGAGTGAAACCTTCACAAGGCCTGTGGAGACCCGTGCGCGGACCATCACTCGGTTGAACCCCAGTTCCTGAGTGAAACCTTCACAAGGCCTGTTTCCTACTCGGGGATGTTATCAACAGCTATTTAGCAAAGCGGGTTGCGTCTTAACCTCACAAACTTAAGCGCCATCACATTTAAACAAGAATTAGAAATAAGCGGGAAGAAAATGAGCAGTTCACCGTGCGTGATATGTGTTGATAACATTCCCCCTCTTCCTCTGACGAGCTTACACACTCTAATATTTGCTCCTTGAAAATATTGACTTGCTTTTCAAAACTAGAGTTACCTTGTTTCCTATTCTAGGTAGACATACTCCTGACAGGAAGATTGCTAGAGGACATTTTCGTGAATGTACCAGATAGTCTGAGTTGTAGAGGATTAAAAAAAATACGTTTACAAAAATAAACTAATTTAAAGTAAAAAAAAAAAATCGTGACAATGTGAAACTATTTTTAGAACTATTTAAGACGTTATGTTTTTTTTAATGTTATATTTTTAAAATCCTCCAAATAAAACGTAAATACATAAACATGGAGTATCCAACCTTGACCTGCCACAACGTCACAGATAGGTAACGTCGTTAAGATGGGATTGTAGGGGACGTGAGAAAAGGGTAGTTTTATGTTTTGTTTTCTTGCAGTTTTCATAGCGAACAATTTGTTGGTCAAAATTAATAAAATATTGGTTCTACACAAACATAAGTTTAATTTTCTTCACCTGTTGATATCAACAGTTGTTGAATTTCAGTGAAGGGTGTCCTGGAATTTAATGACAACTTTTTATCTTCATTTGAAAAGTTTTGTCATCTAATGCCGCCATGCTTATTACAGATATTCAACAACTGTTGATAACACCACGTGAAGAAAACTAAACTATGTTTGTATAGAAATGATATTTCATTTATTTTGCCGAATTTTGTTTTTACATTAAAAACGCAAAAAATACTGCCCTAAACTCGCAGAGCCTACCATCCAACCATAAAACTAGCAGAGCCTACCATCCAACCATAAAACTCGCAGAGCCTACCATCCAACCATAAAACTCGCAGAGCCTACCATCCAACCATAAAACTCGCTCTGTTTCCTCGTGTCAGGTAATGCCGGGATCACAATCAACTTAACGTAACAACTTGAGCCAAACATCTTCATTCTCGAGTATGATCTGTGACTTGTACTAGTTGTAAAGTGATGATCTGTGAATGTTTACAGTTTTCAATCGATATAATAAATATCTATTACAAAACTTTTTTGATAAATTTAGTTTTCCTATTTTAGTTTAATTATTTTGTTTCAATGTCTTATCACTAGAACTTACGCTAAAGAGTAAACATTGGTCTTAAAACCAACAAATGAGTTACTAAATAGTCCTGTTGACGTAACTCGCATAATGATTGGCTGACTAGATCACTTCATGTAACGTTCAGTAAACGTAAAAGACCTCCCAGGACATCTCTTAAGCTAAGTTAACTGCAAGTCAACGTTAAGTTAACTACATTTAAACACACGAGGAGATCCTTTACGTTAAGTTAACTTTAAGTTAACGTTAAGTTGACTGTGATCCTGGCATAAGTCAATTCTAGTCGGTCACCTTAGAGCATATGAATAATAAATTTATTTTTTAAACTTTGTTTTATGTTGACGGAAACTCTTGCGTTACGTCCTAGAAGGTGTAAGTTTCAGGGTGAAGGGAAAACTGGATAGTTTTTATATTGATTATATATTTATACTATAAATGTTTAAAGATAGTAGTTATTTGCACAAATATCTGACATCCTTAGCTATTAACATTTGGGTAACTAAAGTACGGGGAGGAGATGGACTTTAAATGCAAAAATAAATTTGTTGCATCGCCTAAAACATAGATTTTCATTTTTCTGAATAACACACGTTATAGTTTATTTGACCGTGTTGAATATCTTATTAGTTGGGGGAAGAGGAGGGGCAGGATAACGCTCATGCCGCCCCCCTCCCCCCCCCAAAGCCAACGATGCCCGTGGCACCAGTGGTTACGCCGATAAAGGCGTCAGCCTCGTCTTTTTTGGTTAATCTCTGATCATGGCTGAATGTCACTCCACGAAAATGTGGTATCACTTTATTTAAATTCTACCTTTCTCCTCCCTATTCAATTATTAGAACCATTTTCAAAAAAATTGTGAATTTTCAATCTTTTCTTTATCACCACATCTTACTATCCGTTCGGGTTATACGCTCATGAATTAATTACACTAATGATTTTAGGGGTTAGGAAGGTTATATTTTTAAGTGTACCCGAATGTGTATGGAGGAAAAGTGGAAAACAATTTTGGAGAAAAAAAAAACTACCCTCAGTAAACTCGACCGAGATTCTAACCTTGATTTCCCCGTCATCAGCAGACACTGACATCAGCACTGTGAGAGTAGTTCCTTAGACCATGTGGCCACCGGAGTGGGTGAATTTTCAAAATTAATGTAATCAGTAAACTACCCTTAATTCTAGGACTGGAATATAACCTCGAGTTATGACCGTACAACATAATATGAATACCAAGTCTAAACGAAATCCATCAGACAGACAGACAGACAGACATGGGGATGGACAGAATTGTAAGCACCTCTCTATGAGTTCAGGCTGATATATTTCACGATTACAATACTTTCTCACGTTCCCAACATCCCCACCTTAAGAGATTTAACAACCAGAACAAAATTACTAAATATCAATTTCTAAAGGACAATTTTCTTCTCCTAAATTTTTAAGCAAGTATATAAAGTATAGTAAGGAGTGTTTTTGTGATTCACTTTATAAACTGATTGTCCTAGAGTAAAGTTAGTTTGTAAGTCGTATGGTGAAGCAGACAGAACATCCGGTCCCTCGACCATCAATACTATCAATTTCCGCTGTTTAGACAAAGATGGGAATTGAACTCATAGTTGAGAAGTAAAACCTAAAATAAATATAAAAAAACAAATGTAGTACTTGTATTTGAAAAAAAAAAAATACCTTGCGGATATTCATCACAAACTAAACATCTACGATCTCATTTTTTGGTTCTCGCTCACCTGATATTTGACATAGTCCTGCGACCAAACATAATGGCAGGTCTTCACGGCGCATGCACACATCAACAGATCTTGTAGCCGTGCGCGCGCACCGTGAAGATGGGCGACCACAAGGAGGAATTATTGGAGCTTCAAACGACACAATGCACATAAGCAAAGAGATCATGACTCCCCATCCACATTGCTCCACTGCGACCATTCCAAGGAGGTGTGCGGGCAATTAGCGAATTAGTCCTTCGTTATAACGAGTGAAGTAGGCCATTTCGTGCGAATTGTCATTTTCTGAGCTTTTGAACAAGGCGAGAGAGAGCACTAAATTCTGAACCCAGACTCAATAGCGAATAAGTCACATTTTAAGCACAGTGCTTTGATGATTTTTACCACGTCCGAGAGCAATATACCTTTTACAAACGCCTGATCCTAAATACTGTGAGTAGGCTATAAATTATTTACAAAATAAAATCACTCCTCTGGAAATATTTAAGCTTTTCAAATGTTATACATTAATTACTTGCATAATTTGACAGCTCGACAATGTGTTAAGGTGGCCGCCTAGGGAAGCGAGAAATTGCCGCGCAGACGTTCAGCTTTAACGTGATATTTAATTATACGATGTGTTACTTCAAAATATGGTTTACGCCAATATAAATCCGAAAGATTACAACAGGGCTCTGTTTTATTAACAACCTCAATTTTGTTTAAATAATAGATTTTTAAAAATGTAAATTTTACAACGTCTTTTTAATCATATTAGCGGAGCTATGAGCTATGATGAAAAAGAGCTCTAGATTATTTTATCCTTCCTCTAAAACTTACATTAATTTTTTGATTGGCTCACAACAGAAATTGTTAAGATGTTTGAGAACTAGTGGAGAACTTTCCTCTCGACCTTGAGATAAGGAGATATGTAATTTCTTCTCTCTCTTTCTTATTTACTGATATATACAAAGGATGGTTGTAGGTGAAGTGCGAAAGCGAGTAAAATCTTAGGCAGAATAGTGTAGTTCCATAAAAGACACATGCCACTGTTTTTTTCAAGCCGTGTGGAGCGATTGATACTTTCTCGCTGACAGAGGTGGCCGCCTTAAGTACTAGATTTTCTGTTCGTATTTACATACAGAATATTAGTGTTTATTCAAATACAAATTATATTAAATGGAAAAAAGAGCTTGTCAAAAAACACTTTTTTCTTGTTTAAATCTCTCTCTTACATTATCATTACTTACCCTCGTGGTATAGAGAAACCTAGTTCGTTGCTGGTTTGATGTCGATTTTAAATATATAAACCATTTTTGCTAACGGGCCAGCCTGCCAAACAATCAATAAATATATAGCTGCTATACTGAGTGTGTAGTAACAGGCTGGTTACAAAACTTTTATTATAAATTTCCTTGAATTTCCAGACATTGAAAATAAATTTTCCAGACCTAACTTTTTTACAGTTGTTCTTGGTGGATGGGAATATTTTCGTTTATTACATTGATCACATATTTTCAAAAAAAATCTAGGGATGGGACTATCAAATCTTCGAATCCTTCGATATTTAAGAATATTCGGGATTCGAACCTCAAATCTTTAAAAAAAAAAAAGTTTTGCAATTTTTCTAGTGAAATTTGTTTCCTAGCTCTAATACTGCTTATTAGTGCTTTAGAACTAAATTATAATTATAGGATGCACTCAACAACCAGCCCCCAGACCAAAACTGAATGTATGAATATGATAATGAATGGAGTATAAGAAAGAATGTTAACATTTAGGTCCTAGTTAATATTTCTATTTTATATTATTCTTTTATTTATATTTATATTTCATCTTATGTTCATAATTTTTTCAAAACTTAGGATTCGAGATTCCGGACTAAACCCTTTCTCCAAAAGAAGTTAGGATGAGCAAGGTAAAATCTAGAGAAAACGTACTCGTACTCGCGTGGAGGGAGAGTGGGAAACACGTTTTTGAAAGGAAACCCTGATCTCCCCGTTATCATCAGTCTAGTCTACTGCGAGAGTAGCGCGTTAGACCACGCCGCCATCGAAGCGTGTATTTTTAAGTGTTAGCAGTTATTGTATTTTTTCCCGCCTGAAGGTGTTAATTTCAATGTTTTTACTTTAAGTTAATGACACTCATATTGTATAGGACTCACTTTGATAACTTAATAAATTTTATTATTATTATCACCTCGTCTTACTACCTGTTCAGGTTGTACGCACTTACGCTAATATGTAATGGTAGGGTGATTGTGAGATGAAATGGAGGACCTACAGTTTAACGTGGGATCCGAACCACGGTAGAGGCCTGGCATTCCACACATTCACAAGTTGTAATTAATACACGTCTTGTCAGAGGTGAAGGAAGGGTTTGGCAATCAGATAAATCTGTGCCGGGACCGAGGATTGAACCCCGGACCCCCAGCACAGAGGTCCGACACCTTACCTCTAGACCGCCAGGTCACCTAATACATTTTATCATCTTAAAATCTAGTCGTTAGTAAAATAGTAACAATTTTATATGAAACTTCAGTATATTTGATAATATTCAATAAGTTTTGATTTCTAAATATTCATTAAAAACGTAGATAAGAGGTGATCCATGGTCTAAGGCGTCACTCTTGTATTGGACTGTCCTGCTGAAGACGGGGAGATTGAGCTTCGAATCCCGGTTGAATCCAACGAGGGTAGTTTTTCCTAAAATGGTTTCCCACTCTCCTTCCATGCAAATGCTGGTAGGCTTCATTCCTCATCCCTACCCATTAGACTAATTACTAAATAAGTGTATAACCTGAACCGGTAGTAAAACGCGGTGATAGAAAAAACTCACTACATCAGTGTGATTATTAAGTTATTAAAAGTATCAATCAAAAGTGATAAGACCTGGCCTATGATTATATGAAAGAAAAGCTAGTAATTTTTCAAGTTTTCTTTATGTCATATACCTGGTGACCTGGCGGTCTAGGGGTAAGGTGTCGGACCTCTGTGCTGGGGGTCCGGGGTTCAATCTTCGGTCCCGGCACAGATTTATCTGATTGCCAAACCCTTCCTTCACCTCTGACCAGACGTGTATTAATCACAACTTGTGATTGTGAGGAATGCCAGGCCTCTACCGTGGTTCGGATCCCACGTTAAACTGTAGGTCCTCCATTTCATCTCACAATCACCCTACCACCACACATTAGCGGAAGTGCGTATAACTCGAACGGGTAGTAAGACACGGTGCTAATAATAATAATAATAATAATAATAATAATAATAATAAAATAATAATAATTTATGTCAGATAAGGTTTATCCTACGAAAATTGCACTGTATAAGTAGTGAACTAATATGCGTTTAAAAAGTACACGCTAAATACCCAAATTAAAATAAAAGTGATTTAAATCTCATCACAGCACTGCTATCGCTCCAAACAAATTCAATTCGATAGAACTCACCAACTCTATCTTCACAGTTGCCGTTACAAACAAGATTGTGGGAAATATCTCAGCTCACTTATTTTTCTCTCGCCCTAAATAACTAATTGTTCGCAACTCTCTATCCTTTCTTGACGAAGGGCTTTATGGGAAATCTATGGAAATAATCCTCTTGTAGCAATCATCGCTCACTTTCTCGCGCCGTTTGTCGAACATCCGAGTCGTTTTGTGTGGGAAATAAAATACGTCTCGGCGAGTTTTGAGAGTCATTCGTTCATTCTCTCTTTATTTGAGTTCTCTTATTGCTATTATTACCATCGTGACGCTCCGAGCTTAATCTCTTTAACATACTTTACCTGTTTCGATAAAGGAATTGCGACCTCGATTTGTTTATTATTTGCGTTTCTGTACAATTATACTGTATAAATAATAGTGTGAAAATATCGTTTAACCTGTCACGGTGGTTAATTTTATATTCAAATAAATACAACATTACAAAAAAAAAGTAAATTTCGAAATAGTACGAACTTCTTGTTCTACTTAAAATGTGGATTATTCACGTTTTGATTTTTTAATTTAAAATGGATGCATGCAAATCCTCACTCTGTAATGGAATGTGATCTGTATTTTAAGAATCAATGTTAGGACTGTGTACTTTTTAAGTCTGGAAAGTTTTGAGTTTTAAATTAATTTTAGAAATTGTCACTTTGTGTTCCCGTTATGCCACTTGAGGCAATCTCAATGTCACGCAATGCCACACCAACATTGTCTGACCAGTGGCGTAACATCATTATAAAGAAAGGGAGTGCAGATACTGCCGTCTTATCTTATATATCCTCATATATTAGCTCAAGCTGGTGGTTGAGTAGATATTATATCCATCGCAGATGTTTGTGCATATTAGAGATTTTATTATGGTCTTTCAATAAGATATAATCAATGATTCTCCTACCAGTCCCGTGGTACAGTGGTCAGTGCACCCAGCTACGAGCATAGGGTTCGATTCCAGACATGTACCTTGGGTATTTTTCGCGAAAGAAGAATTACCCAACGGTCTCCAGGGTTCGGTTAGTTAGGCCTAAGTTAGGTTTAAGTGTTTCCACTGGTTCCACACCCTCATACTTACTGTCACCATCATACTCACTATCGCCCTCATACTCACTATCACCATCACCTCATCTCATCGGGACATGGAAAGAGCCTCCACAGAAAGTGTGTACTATTAGTACATTCGGGTGACGGTACATTAGTACTGGATAATATTTCCACAAACTGGACTACGGGTGATGTAGCCCAGACGCGCTATATATAATTATAATAATGTTAAACTTATTTAAAATTGCACAGTACACAAAAAAAATTCTACAGAGTCAAAACTAAAAGAAACAAACTTAACAATTAATATGTTTAAAAAGGTAATGTTCTAGGGTCCGAACTTTAAAACCTCCCATTATTCCAGATTCCTTATACAAATAATTGCAAGAAAAAATTAATAGCTCTATTATTTAACGAACTTGTAATATATGGTGTATGTGTTTACGTGAAATAGTTGTCACTGTATGTATGTTATGTATGTATGTATGTATGTATGTATGTATGTATGTATGTATGTATGTATGTATGTATGTATGTATATATATATAAGTATAAAAAGTGATTTATATTTGATTAGATTATCCGACTCCATTGAATATTTGACTTAGTTTAGCGTATTTTCGCACGAATTTGTAATTAAAATAGGTAAATGTTTTTAGCTCAGGTAACCACCCCTCATCCCCCTGTTCCTCTAAATTGCCCTCCGTCACCCCCCAATCACGTGACAGTAATATTTGCCAACTTTGTGAGACTAGCATCTTTTCAAAGCTAATGTACCATTGTTAGAAGGTAAAATAATTTACGAATGGAAATGAAATTTAGTCTAACTATATACTCAAATGAGGAGTATATAATGAATTATCCAAAATATGTTAAAGAATAATAGTTTTTTATTTATAAGCAGTTTCAAAGTGATAATATTACGTTTTTTAATCATATATAAATAGTGTTCTTTTTATACACCGATGATTTAATGTTATCTAATTTTTTTTAGCGCTCAATGTCGTTATTTAGAACTAATTGGTTTTTTTCCAACCTAATTCCACTCGTTGATTTCATTAATGTGTCCGAATTGACTCTTGAAAATATAGATTTGAAATGTCTATTTCATGAAATGTCTAGTTTTGACATTACCGATTTTAGATAAAACACCGACTAGCAGAACATAATATGCCCGGCTGAGGCAGAATACCAGATAATCCCAACTAATGATACCCAGGTAAAGGGGACACCGATACCTTACCTGATCAGTGTTGCTGGAATGATGAAACATTGCTACTACTATATTTTACAAGATTATCCCCCTGTCAAAACTAAAATCTTAGTAAAACTAATTGCAGAATGACATTTGTCTTCCAATAGAAGGTTTGGGTAGATTCACTCATAGTCTACCCTGACACTACGCCCTTGATTGTCCCAATTGGTGGAATTGGACTTTTCGGCTACTTTAAGGGTGTTAAAATGAAGATTAAGTTATATTTAACATTCTTTTCTTGTTGGTGGGTTATTTTTTTTCCCTCTTCATTGTTAAACTTTTGTTCTAAAATAAATAATTCTGTAAATCTCGTTAAAGATGTTCTTTGCAACATTAAAACTGCCACATTTATTAAAGTTATAAAGATTTATTAGTAGAACTTCCAAACACTTCAATAAATACGATCAAGTTGTTTTTTTATGGCGGTGAAAATGTTAAGCTCCCTATCGATGTGTATTTTAGAACAAAACTTGACAGTAAAGATCGTAAAAATTGTTTCACAACAAAAAATATAATGTTATTAACTAATGAGGACTCGCTCGAACACCTTCAACAGCAATGAGAGTTGAGTAGCTCCGTGTGTGAAACATAAGTAACAACCAATCACTGACCAGTTGGTGACTTCAATCACCAACCAGTCCAATCACAGTTGAGTAGCTCCGTGGGCGAAAGGCCCAAATGTCGGTACTCACCACAACAAGCCTTGCCGAAGTCGAGCCGCACCAACTGCACCATGTAGGGCTCCAAAAGGTTGACGTACCACCACGGCACCCTCTCGGGTTTGGTCAGCGTGCACGTATCCACGTTGAAGAACGAGCTGGTGCTGCCATCTATCGCTTTCTGGGGGATCCCGCCTTGGTCCGTACTGATCTGCATAGGGGCCTTGCCCGCCGCCACGTTCAAAACTGAAACAGCACGGAAAAAGGAGGGGGTGTTATTACACTCGCAGTGAGCAGAACTATCAGAATAGGGGGAAGGGGGTAAGTCTATGATTTGTACTTGCATCATATAAACATGTTCGTCTAGCACTTAAGATGGGATGGAAGGGACGCGAGAGAAGGCCAGTGTTTTAGCACTTTCTATGGCAAAACTTTTTTGGCCAAAATTAATCAAATAGTTCTCCAATGGAAACATAACAGTTGTTGAATGTCTGTTATGACTCATGAGTAAAGCGTTATTAGATGGCAAACATTTTAAATGAAGAGACAAAGCTATCATTAAATTCTAATACATCCTCGATAGATATTTAACAACTGTTGATATCACCACGTGAAGAAAATTAAACCATGTGTTTGTATTGGACCAATATTTGATTTATTTGCGCCAATAAAAAGTTGTTTTTTTTCTGTAAAAACTGCAAATACAATTATCTTTTCTTGCTTCCCCTTTCACTCCACGTTAAGGGCAAATAACGAATTTATGGTGTTCCAAAAAAAAAGGTGCTTAGGAAGATAATTGGTCCAAAAAGTGATGAGGTTACTGGAGAGTGGAGGAGGTTACATAAGGATGAGTTACATATCCTGTACTCATCGTAAGACATTGTAAGGATAATCAAGTCTCGTATATTACGGTGGGCAGGACGTGCAGCACGAATGGGAGATTCTAGAACAATGTTCAGGGTACTGACTGGTAAGCCTAATGGGAAAAGACCATTGGGAAGACCCAGACGCAGATTGGAGGATAACATTAGAATGGACCTGAAAGAGATGGAGTGTAATGAGGTGATGTTCCTTCTCAAGTTCGTTAAAATTGTTACACAGATTTGGCAGTTATCGCAGAACCAATATACACACAGATCGCATCGATTTATTTAACAAATTGGGGACCAAACCAGCCCGGGACATAAGAGTAACCTTGGGGACGAAATGTCAGCTTACTTTAACCCCCTGAATGAGAATTGAAGCCAGTTTGAAGCGAGACAGGGAAAGCTTACTTTAACCCCCTGAATGTGAAGTGAAGCCAGTTTGAAGCGAGACAGGGAAAGCTTACTTTAACCCCCTGAATGAGAAGTGAAGCCAGTTTGAAGCGAGACAGGGAAAGCTTACTTTAACCCCCTGAATGAGAAGTGAAGCCAGTTTGAAGCGAGACAGGGAAAGCTTACTTTAACCCCCTGAATGAGAAGTGAAGCCAGGTTGAAGCGAGGCAGGGAAGTCCAAGTGACAAGAGTTGCGCCACAGATGTCGTGCAGACAGTAGTCTACTTTACCTACCTGTGTCATGTCATATAGACCTACTTGGTCAACTAGCCGTGTCGTCGGACCGACATCATTTTACTTCTCAAAGAGTTCATCTGGCACAGGGGTAGCCAAGCTTCGGGACTGCCGACACGACCTTGGCCGACTGTCTTCTGACAATATGGGACTGGGGTTAAGTTCTAACAAGGCTCAAACTTCTTTATTATTTTTAGCACCGCGTCTTGCTAGCCATTTTGGCTATAGGCATGGGTGTATTTATTGAGTGACTGTATAGTCTTTACTTCTTCCTCCAAGCGTATTCGGTTTATAATATTAGTTTCACGCAACTCCCCCAGACCTACCCCCCCCCCCTCTTGCCCCTCAAAATTATGTTTTTAGACTAGTAACATATATTTTGCAAACGATAAAAGTAGATTTTTTTTTTTTTACTAATTTAGTAGAGTTTATTTAAATTTTCTCTTAGCATAAGGATCAATAGCGTGAATTAAAGGTTGATGAAACATTGGGCTAACGATTTCATTTGGATAAACCATCATTTCCTTTAAACATAATGAATACACCGGTTTTTAATTAGCTTGAGTTTTATTTAATTTATATATATAGATAGAAGCCCGTCTGAGCTACATCATTCGTAGTCCAATTTGTGGAAATATTATCCAGTACTAATGTACCATTGTCCGAATGTAGGTACTAATAGTACATCCTTTCTGTGGAGGCTCTTTCCATGTCACCATGAGATGAGTATGAGGGTGATAGTGAGTATTATGGCGTGGAACCAGTGGAAAAACTTAGACCTAACTCAAGTCTAACTAACCAAGCCTTAGTGACCACAGGGGTAATTCCCCTTTCGGGAAAAATACCCAAGGTACCAGGTGGAAATCGAGCCCGGGACCCCTAGGTTCGTAGCCAGATGCATTGACTACTACACCATGAGACCGGTTATTTTTGATACCAAGTTGTTTTACAATACTTATTTTTTTAAATTATGGTCAATCACTTAAGTTGTCAATAAATTTATGATAGAAATACTCGAAATTAAATGCAAAGTTTTCTGTGACAAACTTTTAAAAAATCGTAGCGCTACTAAGTACCAAAAAATAAATCCAACTTCTTGTCCATTGATTTTTTTTTTTAATTGTAAAACGAATGAAAATGTTCAAAACTAAGACCTTAACATTTGATGAGTTTCATACAACGGTTGTTTTAGAAAACTAAGAAACTGAATAAATCACGAGAAAATAAAACTTACAGTTTGTTGTAAATTTGTTATCGTTAACTCAAACGAAAGTTGTTTCTCTCGTGGACTGAATCAGATTATTACCGGACATTTTAACGGCTATGAAAGTAACCATGAACACAATCAGTTTCCTGGAGCAGAAAACTTTCTTGGGCCAGCGCAAAATTGAAGATGCGTGACAAAATATAAATCGTACTCAACACTTTTACTCGAAGTAATCTCTCACAGCCTCAGTGGTTTTCTCGTACACGCGAGACGAGATATCAATGCTATTAGCTTTTGTTAATAAAATAATAATAATATTTAGCACCGCGTCTTACTACCCGTTCGGTTTATACGCTTAAGTACTAATTACGCTAATGGGATTAGGCATTGGGAGGGTTGAATTTAGAGGAAGTGAACCCGCATTTGCGTGGAGGGAGAGTGGAAAACCATTTAGGAA
>CABFWB010002719.1:0-15805 GCA_902151455.1 Timema bartmani | reverse complement strand
GGAATGCCAGTCCTCCACCGTGGTTCGGATTCCACGTTAAACTGTAGGTCCTCCATTTCATCTCACAATCACCCTACCGTTACACATTAGCGTAAGTGCGTATAACCCGAACGGGTAGTAAGACGCGGTGCTAATAATAATAATAATTATTAAGGGAAATACTATAAAATAGTGCTTTGATATATACGTTCATTTTCATATTCTACACTTTGTGGAGTGAACAGGTTGTTTTTAGCACAGTGATATTTATAAAGATACTTTTCAAAGGAATAGAAAAACTCTTGGTCTAATTTTCTGGTGTCGATGACAAATTTTCAAGAACTGTTGATATTATTCAATGCAGACATGAAACTGTTCTACTTTCACCGCGTCTTACTACCTGTTCAGGCCGTACGCATATATGGTCATTACTCTCATGAGGTAAGGATGAAGGAGGAAGCAGTTTAGAGGTAATACACCCACATTTGCGTGGGAGGAGAGTGGGAAACCTGATTTACAGCTGAAAGCTCGTGTCAAAACGAGTTGGGTTGGAGGAGAACGCGAGATAAGTCAGTATTTTTCCAATTTGTTATAAAACAAACAAATAAAAGACTGCCACAATTAATACATTTTGTTTGATTCTCGTCTTCCTCGGTGGTCTTGGGGTAAAGTGCTCACTTCAGGGCCCGATGTTCGTGGGTTCGAACCCAACCGGGGGTCGACGGATTGTTCTTGAGTGGTAACAATCCGTAGCACAACTTCCTTCGGAGGGGAAGTAAAGCCGTCGGTCTCATGTCGATTGTGGCTTGTAAAAAAAACAGGTAAGTATGTGAAAACATCTTTCCTGGCAAAACTAGTAGACTCTTTCACTCTCGCTCATAGACATTCTCATGGGCTGATGTAATCAGTCGGTTCAGAAAGTGCACGTTAAATACCCCGGATAAATAAAATAAAATTTAATTTCTTACACATAATAACTTCAATAATATTCTTGAACAGAAACTTTTTTAAATGAAGTGAAAAAGTCCCGGTTAAATTCCGAGATGCCAAAGACAAATATTCAAGAACTGTTGAGATCAATTTAGGAAGAAAACGAAACTAAACTTACCTACTGAAGCAATATTTAATTTATTCTCGCTAAAAATATGTTTTTGTTATAAGAACTGTAGAAACACATAGTTTGAGGTGTTGGACTAACGTTCTAGAGGAATGTTTACTGGGCACGTGTGGTTGAGATATTTTAACTTGGATCAAAGGTGACTTCGTAACGTTTTAGGCGCTTAATAATACTTCACGCAAACTAGCAATAAAAAAAGGGAAAGTAAAAAAAAACTTTTTTTTAATCTCTACGTTAATTTACACGCGACCAAACCATTTATCTTCATGTGTATGTTTTTGTTTCTTTCCAGAACATATATGATGATGAGTTTGGAATGACGAATTTCAGAATAATCAAACAGTGATACTAACCCCCCCGCCCCTTTCCTCTAGAACTGACTGTTTCGCTCTCTGTCAAGCTCATGTCATGTGTGTCCCCTAATCACACTCGTTATCTTGGTCCAATTGTTGAGTGGATCTCCAACATTTAAGTGCATTTCGTTGTTCTGTATCAAATCAGGTCAAATCGTCCGTTGCGTGCAAGATTCGTCGAACACATAGAACAGTAGGACATTAGAGAGAGAGAAGTGGAGGAATACATAGAACAGTAGGACATTAGAGAGAGAGAAGTGGAGGAATACATAGAACAGTAGGACATTAGAGAGAGAGAAGTGGAGGAATACATAGAACAGTAGGACATTAGAGAGAGAGAAGTGGAGGAATACATAGAACAGTAGGACATTAGAGAGAAGTGGAGGAATACATAGAACAGTAGGACATTAGAGAGAAGTGGAGGAATACATAGAACAGTAGGACATTAGAGAGAAGTGGAGGAATACATAGAACAGTAGGACATTAGAGAGAAGTGGAGGAATACATAGAACAGTAGGACATTAGAGAGAAGTGGAGGAATACATAGAACAGTAGGACATTAGAGAGAAGTGGAGGAATACATAGAACAGTAGGACATTAGAGAGAAGTGGAGGAATACATAGAACAGTAGGACATTAGAGAGAAGTGGAGGAATACATAGAACAGTAGGACATTAGAGAGAAGTGGAGGAATACATAGAACAGTAGGACATTAGAGAGAAGTGGAGGAATACATAGAACAGTAGGACATTAGAGAGAAGTGGAGGAATACATAGAACAGTAGGACATTAGAGAGAAGTGGAGGAATACATAGAACAGTAGGACATTAGAGAGAAGTGGAGGAATACATAGAACAGTAGGACATTAGAGAGAAGTGGAGGAATACATAGAACAGTAGGACATTAGAGAGAAGTGGAGGAATACATAGAACAGTAGGACATTAGAGAGAAGTGGAGGAATACATAGAACAGTAGGACATTGGAGAGAAGTAGAGGAATACATAGAACAGTAGGACATTAGAGAGAAGTGGAGGAATACATAGAACAGTAGGACATTAGAGAGAGAAGTGGAGGAATACATAGAACAGTAGGACATTAGAGAGAAGTGGAGGAATACCGGTGTGAAGTGAGATAAATGCCAATCATGGGGAAATATAGTCCATACTTTAGAATAGTCAATAACCCGCTTTGGTGGCCACATGGTCTAAGGCACTACTGTCGCAATAGACTAGACTGTCGATGACGTGGAGATTGAGGTTTGAATCTCAGTCGGGTGTAATGAGGGTAGTTTTTATTTGAGGGTTTTCCATTCTCTCTCCAAGCAAATGTGGGTAAACTTCCTCTAAATACAACCCTCCTCGTCCCTAACGCATTATCATATGTGTGTGTATAACCCGGATGGGTAGTAAAATAAGGTGCTATAAAAAATAGAACCCTGGACCCATGATCCGGTGTCATCTTCAACCATATTTGAATTAATATCACGGCAGTGATAGGTCTACTTTATTAATGAAGAAGTTTCATAATTAAGAGACATTCATTGTATTATTTGGTAGTTTTGAAATGAAATAACAGTTTCGTAAATAGAGAGCATCTAAAGGAAACATGTGCAATACAACCAGATTAAATTAAAATACTTCAAATTGCTTTAAGTTGAATTTTCTTTTCAATTTCTATTGGCCTCCCTTCTGACTAAACTTACCCCTTAACACCTTCCCCCCACCCCTTATCATAATCCTCAATAAACTCTTTGCGTTTTGGTAGCGTTTTATTATTATTAGCACCGAGTCTTACTACCCGTTCGGGTTATACGCACTTACACTAATATGTAATGGTAGTGTGATTGTGAGATTAAATGGAGGACCTACAGTTTAACGTGGGATCCGAACCACGGTGGAGGCCTGGCATTCCTCACAATCACAAGTTGTGATTAATACACGTCTTGTCAGAGGTGAAGGAAGGGTTTGGCAATCAGATAAATCTGTGCCGGGACCGAGGATTGAGCCCCGGACCCTCCAGGCTGACACCTTACCCCTAGACCACCAGGTCACCTTAGGGAGCGTCATAAAATAAGTATAAAACATAAGTAATTTTTCTTTCTGGACTATTTAGTTATCCCACAGTAGGTTTTATCACGTGACTGTAAAAGAGTGATTAATACTTTGTGTGACCTAGGGATCCTGGTTCGATTCTCGGCTGATACCAGAGGTATTTTTCCCGAAAGGGGAATTACTCCAACGGTCACCAGAGTTTGGGTAGTTAAACTTAAGTTAGATTGAAGTGTTTCCACTGGTTTCACACCCTCATACTCACTGTCACCATCATACTTATCACCATCACCTCATCTCACCAGGACATGGAAAGAGCCTCCACGGAAAGGATGTACTATTAGTACATCCGGGCGTCCCCTGGACAACGGTACATTAGTACTGGCTAATATTGCTACGAGTGCTATAGCCTGGACGTGCAATATATATAAATACTGGTATGGAACACCCTCCAAACCCCCTGGTATGAGTCCCTTCCTAAATCAAAGTCTGCTCCGTCAGTCAAAATGCTTCCATTCCTCTGACCAGTACCTCAAGAACTCATGCTGTTCTCAGCTGGGGAAAGGTTTGGCATTCCTGGTCTAAAGTATTGTTTCAATGCTACTGTCAGAATAAGATTCGATCCCTCACTGGGCACGATACAAATAAAACACTTTCTAAAACAGGCGTTACACAGCGATACTAAAGTGTTTTAAATTGTAAATGAGACGAACAAATTTACTTTCGGAAATGTTAACATGGATTCCTCGGCGGTACTATTATTTACAAACGGACGTGTAAGGCAATCTAATCCATCTCAGCGGGTAAAGCTGTACATACAAAAAAACAAGTGAAAGTTGTCCAAGAAATGAGGGCCAAAGATGTTTAATCTGCATACAAAGTGCTGGACATTGCAGGTGTGCAGATGGGAAAACAAGATCTTCCTTTCGTCTACAGTTTCCGGTCGATGTGTAGCAATTCACACAACTTCTCGGAAGTTTGTAGTTTTGTAGTAAAGGTAGAGTATCCATGTATAGCAAATAGGCAAGTCATATAGGACAGGTTATCTTATCTGCAACTGTTACTTCTGATAGATATCAATAACAACAGCTATAAAATAGCCCTAACACCCAGACACTCGGCCTCCAGGTTAAAATGGTTGCGCTTCTTTAGTCAACTTGAGTCCTTCATAGAGATGTGAGACGGAAAATTTTCTTTTTTGGTAAATTTTTCCTATATTTTTTCTGGAAAATTTTCCATTATTATTTCCTGTTGATTAATTTCAACTCATTAAATGGATAATAATAATAACAGTAATAATAATAATAATAATAATTAGTGTTAGTGATAGTATTAGTAGCAGCAGCAAGAAACACCTGTTTCGGTGGCCGCACGGCCCAACGCGCTACTCTCGTAGTGGACTAGACTGCTGATGACAGGGAGATCGGGGTTCGATTCGGATGCACTGAGGGAGGTTTTTTCTAAATGGTTTTCCACTCATTCTCCACACAAATGCAGGCGCAATTCCTGTAAATTCAACCTTCCCTATCCCTTATACACTATCGTAATTAGTACATAGGCGTATAACCCGAACGGGTAGTAAGACGCGGTGCTAAAAAAAATTAATAAAGAAATAAATGAATGCGAGCCTTTGTCAACCCGTTATGTTCATAAATCATACTTCAATTTTTTACCATCAATAAGTTTCCATAGTTTGAAGTACAATAGGCTCTGGGTGCCACCTCCACAATTTAAACCCTCCACCGAAACCCGCCACTGCGGAAAATGTTCATCTCTATTCCTTCGCCGCTAGGATCGCTGCGGTTAGTCCTATCTTCACCCAGCAGTGACACTAGCGAAGCCCAGTGTTGAAAGACTCAAGCTGACAAAAGGAGAGCAGCGAAAACCTCCTAAGGTTGAGAGTCTGTTTCTCACTCGTCTGTGATAAGAGTATTTATCTAAGGTATTTAACGTGCACTTTCTGAATCGAGTGATTATATCAGCACATGAAAAGCTCTATGAGAGAGCGTGAAAGAGTCTACCAATTTTGCCGGGAAAGGTATTTTCACACACATACCTTCCAGGGTTCTTTTACACTCCACAGTCGACATGAGACCGACGGCTTTACTTTCCCTATGCAAGAAACTGTGCTACGGATTTTTATTTCTCAAGAAAAATCCTATGAACCCCGGTTGGGTTGGAACCCACGTACATTGTGTCCTGAGGCAAGCACCTTATCTTAAGACCACCAATATCAACAGTAATAAAGTAAAATGATATCAATGTTTACCGCAAAAAAAAAAAAGTTTGTGTTTTCTACAAATACCTTCCTATAAAAAATTGGACTGAACATTTTTGCACTGTAGAGAAGATACAGAAAAAAGAGAAGACGTCCACATTTTTAAAAAATGTGTGTCATGGTGTTAAATACATTTCAACTAAAAGAATGAAAAGCGTTTTTATTAATCTATTATAATGTTAAGTATGAGGTAAAATGTATTTAATTGTCATCACGAATTTAATTATTTTACGCGAGTCGCGCGGTATTCTTTGGATCACGACTAGAAAACTCAGCCATCAGTCCCAGCTTGACGCAGATTTCGACAGGTGTGTGTGAAGCTACCGTACAATTATTACTATATGAACCACTCGTGTAAAGTCTGTTCAGCGTAAAAATTGTTTTCTGAAAGGCCTTTTTCCCTACCAGAAAGCTATTATATAGTAGGATTTTGGTAGGAAAAAAGACCTTTCAGAGAGTAATTCCTACCGTGAATGGAGTATAGTAACGCATCTGTTGTGACATATTTTGTTGTAGTCGTTCATTCGAATGATGAAACTGGCTTTACAGGATGAGTAAGGTGATTAACAAACGACTGTAACCCGCTCCGGTGGCCGCATGGTTTAAGACGCTCCTCTCGTGTGTTTTTTTTTAACGAAAATTGCAGTCAATTTATCAGCAAACGCATTATTCACCTCACATTTATAAACAATCATAAATAATGTAAATATATCGCTATGTTCATTTAAAGAAATATGTCTCACTTATTTTCCATGCGAAACAACATGTTTCATTGAACATTTCGCCAGCATTATTAGGAATATATTCAGCCAAATATTTCAACATTGATATTATTAGTGTTATTTTATAGGTATTGGTAGTATTGATCAAAAGTGACAGTTTCATAACACCTTATTACACTTGGGTGACCTGGTGGTCTAAGGGTAAGGTGTCAGACTTCTGTGCTGGGGGTCCGGGGTTCAATCCTCAGTCCCAGCACAGATTTATCTGATTTCCAAACCCTTCCTTCACCTCTGACAAGACGTGTATTAATCACAACTTGTGAATGTGTGGAATGCCAGGCCTCCACCGTGGTTCGGATCCCACGTTAAACTGTAGGTCCTCCATTTCATCTCAGTCACCCTACCATTACACATTAGCGTAAGTGCGTATAACTCAAACGGGTAGCAAGACGCGGTGCTAATAATAATATTACACCTGGTCATGAATCGAACCCCGACTTCTAAGTTAAATTCAAAAAGCACCAGACGAGAGTTACACCTTAGTCCGTGCAATCCTAAGTGTGAGATTGTTCTATTCCTTTGCTATCAGAGTATTGGTGTTTGATCTACTATCCAGTGTCAGGTGATGATGATCACTTGCTAGTCGCGTGCTGATATAAACATCCGTTTAGAAAGTTCACGTTAGCTATTCAAATAATATAAAAATTAGTGAGTGTGACTGGACAGGTTTGTAATACACTCGCCTTGCAGTGACCTACTTCAGTTCACGACTCTTGGGGCGACCTTGAAAACAAGTTCAAAGGATGGAAACTCGTCTGTCTGAGGATGATTCTGAGACACCTCGTCTGTCAGATTTCCGTGTCAGCGATAGTTCAGACACTTCTTGTTGGAGACTTCCGTGTCAGCGATAGTTCAGACACTTCTTATGTCAGTGACTTCCGTGTCAGTGATAGTTTAGACACTTCTTGTTGGAGACTTCCGTGTCAGCGATAGTTCAGACACTTCTTATGTCAGTGACTTCCGTGTCAGTGATAGTTTAGACACTTCTTGTTGGAGACTTCCGTGTCAGCGATAGTTCAGACACTTCTTATGTCAGTGATTTCCGTGTCAGTGATAGTTCAGACACTTCTTATGTCAGTGACTTCCGTGTCAGCGATAGTTCAGACACTTCTTATGTCAGTGATTTCCGTGTCAACTAAAGGGAAATAAAAACCGGTACGTTCAACATAATGGCCTTAGCTACTTAGACTGAAGGTTAGTTAGTTGATAGGAAATACACTCGCATTGACATAGAGAGAGGGTGTGAAAACCACGGTGATAAAGCACTTGTGCGTACAGCCGATGCTTGAACCTTGACCCTACAGTCACTGGTGGCCATGTTAACACCGGTATGAGCACTACAACTACAAAAAGCTGGTAAAATGCAGACAAGGATCACTGGTATTTAAAACAGTGATGCTAATTCAGAATGTCACAAGTGAGCAGTTGCCATAAGTGGACCTAAATAATACGAATTCCTGGCAGAGGAAACTGAAGGATATCGTGGTTTCAAGGTCATCCACCTCGTCGTGTCTTCTCAAGTTTCTCTGGCCAGACTCACTGCCAGAAGGGATCGCCCCTGGCACATTATTATTCACGAATAAATCTTAAAGAGTGTAACGAAGAAATCGACCGAGTGAAAACTAGTTCCCAGACATTCACCATTTATGTGTGTTAAGATTTTGCATCTTGAACTAGTATCCCGGGAGGTATTTGGCTCAGAGCAATGTTCTTCTTATTCTTTATCTGCATGCAACCAGTCTCAGATTAAGGGGTGGAGCTACAGGGCTTCCACAAATTGGGGCGGGGCCATCCACAAACTTATTTATATAGACCCATATATTTAATGATTTTTATAATTAATTTTAATAAATAAAACTACATCTATTTATTTAATGTGAATTTTAAAGTATAAAAATAAACACCTCTCTTGCTGTGTTCATATCTATGGGTCCCTCACAAATATTAAGATTATGTTAGGGCTGTCCGCAGCTTCTTGGTAAAATGTTGGTCTGCAACTAAGGACACGTTGGACATATGTAGTTGTTCTACGATACTACCCTTGCGAGTCATGGTAAGACTGTCAGGGCCCTCCACTCCTTGAAGAACTGTGGGAAGCGCCGGTGGAGGAAATTGGGGCCATCCCGTGTCGCCGAATCCTCGTACTTTAAAACAATGGCTCGGTGTGAAGAACGACAGCCTCTTCCTATGAGAATTAGTTCAATTTTTTTTTTCCTAGCACCTCAATCTGCATCATCACTCTTTTGTTTTTATGTCAGTATGCTACAAGCCGTACGAGGTTGTTGTAAAAACTACAAGAAAGCCCATCAACACACGTCAAGTTTTTAAATACAACCTTGACGAATGAAAATAAACCCAGTCTATTAGAATTATTAAATTAGTTAGCTGTATTGGTTTACTTAACACCCATCCAGCTATTCTCATATTTACACAAAAGTGCCTTGGGACAAGATGTTCGTGGGTTCAAACCCAGTGGAGGCCGAGCGATATAAAATCCGTAGTGCAACTTTCTTCGGATGGGCGAACAAGAACATCGCTCCAATGTCAATTGTAGCGTGTGAGAATACCTTTCCCTACAAAATTGGTAGGCCCTTTCGCTCTTGCTCACAGAAATTCTCGTGTGCTGATATAATCAGTTGATTCAGAAAGTGCGGGTTAAATACCTCGAATAGATAAAAACATACACAGAAGGGGTGGGGATAAGTAAGGTAGTATTTTGGAGGAAATATACGTAGGGTCGCCATGTTTGTTGAGGTTTTAGCTTTATATTTAATTTTTCAAGTGATATTAAATGACTATAGGAAGGTGCGAAATTTAAACAGAAATATAATAGATTAAAATGAACAAAACTGTCCAAGTTACTGCAGAGATCCTGTTGGCTGTCTCATTCTGACATGTTTTACTGTGGCAGCCTTGGAAGCCCCCACACCCCCTCGGACAACATCTTGGTCGTGTTTATGTCGTCACTATACAAGCTATTTATAATAATTCAAGCAAACAATGGTTGGAACGCGGGTTTAAAGTCGTATGGTTTTGGTTTGTCGGTGATGGAGAAGTCAGGATTTGAACTCTGGCCAAGTGTACTGACCTAAACAATATCTCCCTCCATCCAAACAAGGGTACATTTCCTCACATTTCTACCTGCCTCACTTGCGTGGTAAAATGTGGAGGTCACATACTGGTAGTAAAACGCAGTGAAAAAAACAACATTTAAAAACTAGGATTTGAACGCGTGTAAGTTATCAAGGGGTAGTTTGGTATCTGAGAGAAGAAATTGAGAGTCAAACCCGGCACAAGGTTGGGAACCACTGCCTTAGTACCACCTGCTGGGACTGAAACCCTGACCTCCAAGTTACCGTTAAACCAGATTAGACGAGACTTTCACCTTTTCCCACGTACTCAGCGATACGGATAGTTCATTATTTGTAATTAATTAAGTGCAAACTTTGTAAACCAGAGGTTTTTTTAATTGGGTTTTTCTTTGCATTTCCCCTTATTGAAACCTTGTTTGAGTGTGAATCTTCACACATGATTCATACGTGTGCAAATTTAGAGTATGGGGTTTTTTGCTGCGCGTCTCACTGTCCGCACGGACTTGCGTATCTGATTACTATAACCAAAAGAAGTACCAGTGAGTGCACTTCAGAAGGAAAAAAAAGGTCAAGAAATGAAAAGACTACAGAGCCCTCAGTTTTATATCACAAGTGGCTAAAATACTCACTAAGTGGTTAGAAAAGAAGAAATGGAAAGTATACCTACCAATTTAGTTTCAGGAAAGGAAAATGAGATAGAAAGCCCAGTGGAATGTTAAGGATAATATCGGAATGAGTGCTAAAGTATGTGCTTTTTTTCATCAAATGGAAAAAAGGCATTCGATAAGGTAAACTGGAATCGGTTGATGAAGTTGCCTAAGGAATTAGAGATAGAAGATTAATAGGAAACTGTCCATGAAGGCGAGAGTAGGATTGGATATAGGGGACACCAATAGCGTGGAGATAGGGAAAGGAGAATCTCTTAAAGGAAGTTTTGGAAAGATCTGGAGATTTCAAAATAGGAGGAAGTGTATAAATATAGTGAAACACATCAGATGACTTTGTAGTACTGGAAATAAGAAAGAAGAGCATCAAAGTATGATGAGAAAACTATTTTCAACTGGAAGAGAGTGTGGAATTTAAACTACCATCGAGAAGTCTTAAGGTAATGAGGAAATCAGAGAGGGAACCAATGAACAATGCGGTGGGAAATCAACGGCTGGCAAATATGGAACATTTTAAGGTAAATATTTACCAAATTTAACCGAGACAGACGATTGGTGTACGCGGGAGGTAAATTTGAAAATAGGAATGGCCAAAGCTGCTTTCAACAAGAATATTGTGATGCCGGGTTATCTTTCGTGCCACCACTTTGGGCAGCCACTTTCGTGATGTCACGCTTCATTGGGGGATTGTTCATGGTTGAAATTTGATGCCACTTTTGGGTGACAAGGCTAAAATTGAAGTCAATTATGTAGTTTTAATGAAGTATTTATTTAGCGTCATTACTGCACTGAACAAGGTGATTACGTGATTCAATAACACACGTGCTAGTTACTATTTCACTTTATATGGGAAATGTGGTGGCTAAAATTGGATTGGATCAAAATTGACCCTCTATTGTGCCTGGCGCGGAATATTTACGGTCCCGATTCAAATTCGGTGATTTTAATGAAAATTATGTTTTCTCTTGACGGACGCAGGCACGGACCGCTCGGCGACTTACAAGCTAGTGACGTCACCAGTGCTTGCCAAAAGGTTTTCTTACGAAGACTTTCTCTGAGTAACGGTACGCAGACGTCCCTTGCCTTCCGAGAAGATTTCGCCTGGGTGGCCGATAAAGATAAAGGTATAAGGATATTGCACCACGTAGATATTTACTGCTAAAGATAGTGTTAATTAAGTGAATTTTAAATATGATATCTGATTATATCTATTAATTAATTAAAAATGACGTGTAAAATATTATCATTACAGGATTATACTGATTGGCAAACTGGACAGGAAATTAGGAAACAGCTGGAGAATTGTTACTTAACGAACATTGTTTTGTATGAAGCTGACACATGGATGCCGAGGAGGAAATAGAAGAATACATATTTCGAAAGCTTTGAGATGTGGTGCTGGAGGAGAATAGAAGGGATAAAGCTGACAGTGACATGGGCAAATATCTTTTATAAACCAATTTTCATATGAAGAACCTTATCTTACAGACAAGCTAATACATCTACTTTCACGTGTTCCTTCCTACGTTAGGTTATGTTAAACTAGAGTTGTCGCTTTTGATTGATTGTAATCAATACCTATAAAATAGTAAATGCTACCACCAATTCGGGCCTTTAAAAATTTGTTTGTATTTTCTAAAAGACCCTTCCTATGAAAATTGGACTGTAGCACACATATAACGCTGAAGGCGCTAATTAATATCTAAAAGAACTACGATCTTGTTGAAACTTCAATCAAAACGTTGATGACAAGCTATAATATCTCTAACCATCTTAATTTAAAAGTCGCCAGGCTACAACAAGTTGTTAGTTTTACAGTACACTGTGGAGATATGCTATGAATGATTATTAAATTAAAGACTTGTACAAAATAAGTTAATTACATATTGTGATGGTCTGATTACCCCAGACTTGATGGATATGCATTTTCAGTTTTGAAATTCCCTGACTTTTCCGTGTTTTCCAATTCAGAAAGTATGATTTTGCTCAGTATTTAATTAATATACAAAGATGTAAATTAAAAATAGCTTTGTGTCCACTGTTTTTGATTAAGATCTTGACACAGGAATTATGAAAGAGGAATAGCCTATATCGCTACTCATCGTAAAACAAAATTAATTGTAGATAAAACTAATAGTTTTAAACTGGTTATTATGTTCTTCTACTTTGTAATTCGAAAATTGTTGCAAGGTACTATATATGTAGGCTCCCTTCTAAGAGTAATAAGTATATAGGGCAGGGATTATATATGCACTCTCTAAGAGTAATAAGTATATAGGACAGGGATTGTATATGCACTCTCTAAGAGTAATAAGTGTATAGGACAGGGATTGTATATGCACTCTCTAAGAATAATAAGTATATAGGACAGGGATTGTATATGCACTCTTTAAGAATAATAAGTATATAGGTAAAGGACCAGATATGATGTTTCTATGAGTAATAAGTTTATATTCCCATAATAGACTCACTTAGATTGTCACCGTCTCAACTTGTTCCAAAGTTCGCTTCATGATTAAATAATCATGAGTTTTAAAAAGAGTGCGTGTGCGAGGCCCACGTTTCGAACTATCCTGTTCAAACACGAAACTTAAAACATGATAAAGTTAGGTTAGCCGATCATTAATGTCGGTAGTGTAATATTCTAGCGGAGAAAAGTTGAACTCTAAAAGCGTTGATTCGTTATAAAGCGACTATTGAAACAGTTTAGTTAAAATTAATCGCTACTTGATCTAACTTGATTCAAACCCGTTTACTCATAGATAACACTTAGAAACACTTCTACGTGATCAATTTTACTTTTATATAGATTATGTAAAATGATCTTGAACGTTGCGCTACTAAAACGGGCCTTTAATGGTTTTCAAGCCAGTTTTTAAAACTATTTTTGCCGGGAAACCATTTACAAACTCGCTTTCTAAAATGGGACTTTTCTTATATCTTAATTACAATAAAAAAAATACTACTACATTTCTTGGATGTTTAGTTATTTACTATTAAAGGCTCAATAAACTTGAATAAATACGTTAAAGCCGCGAGCACAAACAATCATATACCAGACCCACAGTCTCCGGGTTTAAATCCCGGGAGAGCTTGAGTCCTTCAACACGAAGATCGCTAGGTACCATCCCACGTGACCACATCGCTATCAAACAGGCCTTTTTTTTAAAAAAACAGTTAACTTTAAAGATGGTTTCACTAGAGACCAGACCAAAACTTCCTTATACAATAGCCCCATGGCTTCTTTGGTGCTGACTGACAGCTCACAGCTGATAGCTTTGAAAAGCTACCAGACCAAATTATGTATCCCTACACCGAACCATATGATCTGCAAAAAACATGTGTTTAGCAGCTGTTACTTCTGACAGTCAACATTTAGGTATATACCTAACTGTTGACTGTCAGAAGTCAGCTGTGAACTGTCAGTCAGCACCAAAGAAGCCATGGGGCTACTGTAGTGTCAATAAACCAGGTCTCACTAAGCTAGGTTCATATCCTTTCACATAAACCAACCCTTCAAGACTGCAAATCACAAAGAAATCATAGAAAACAACGGCAATAAATTTGTTCAAGGAAAGCTTGCAAATTGTCTAGTTGTAAACAATCTCCAAATGCCGTTGACTAGCTACTTGTCTACAAAAGGTTTGTTTGTTGATAGGGGGTGAGTGGGTGAGTGGGGGGTGGAAGGGTGGATTGCTGGTACATGAACTATTGTGTTCGGACCATGGCCACCCCTCTACAACGAACAATTTGAGAGTGAGTTGTTTACAGTCTTGTAAGTGCTGTTGTCACTGAGAACTGCAACTAGCACTCCCATTGGCCAAGGACTCAACCTGGCTCAAGGAGCAGTGGAACTCCGGTCAGGCCGAGTGTCTGTGTCCGTGGCTAATACAGCTCGAACCTGACGACACATCGTGGTGCACTTTTATGTGTTATAACCCGCCTCAGTGGCCGCATGGTCTAACGCGCTACCCTCGCAGTAGACTAGACCATCGATGACGGGAAGATCGAGGTTCTAATCTCGTTCTGGTGTACTGAGGGTGGTTTTTCAAAAATTGTTTTCCACTATCTCCACGCAAATGTTGGTACAATTCCTCTAAATATAACATTCCTATTCCCTAACACATTAGTGTAATTAGTACATGTGTGTATAACCCGAACGGCTGTGCTAAAAATAAGTAAACGCCCCTCGACTCGTGTGTAACAACCAAGTATGGCTTACACGTGAGTGTCTGAATGAATGTATGGCTTACATCTGAGTGTCTGAATGAATGTATGTGCTTACATCTGAGTGTCAGTATGAATGTATGTGTGTCGGGACTCGGGCCCAGGTATCGTAACGAACAAACCACTATCACTGGTTAACTTGTGTTTGTAGGTCAACTCTTGCGAGAGTGGGGCCATTGTTTGCCAAGTGCGCAGGCTCGGAATCACCTGCCGGAACAGTCGTCCGACCTACCCGTGGTATTTCCTCTCCATCCTGCGTCGTTCTGTGTGAGCGGACAGCGCATGGGAACAGGAGATGTGACATTCGTCGGAGACACTCATATTTAGGAGGGATCTTGCTTTCATTGTTTATTTTGGTGCGACGCACCCATCCTGGGTGTCTACATTATCTGCACCAGTTGTTTGTTTTTGAGCACCTCGTCTTACTACCCGTTCGTGGCGTACGCTTACATACTAATAATTTACGCTATTGGTTTTTAGGGATTAGGAAGGTTATATTTATAGGAAGTGTACCCACATTTGCGTGGAGGAAGAGTGTAAAACAATTTTGCTAAAATCACTCTCAGTCCACCCGACCGAGATTCAAACTTTGATCGCCCCGTTATCGGCGGTCAAGTCTACTGCGAGAGTAGCGCCTTAGACCATGCGGCCACCAGAGGCCCACACTAACCCATCAGGGTAGTTAGTAGACCTATAAAACAGTATAGCTGAGACGGGTAGTAAGACGCGGTGCTATATAGTAAAATGTAACTATTATCTTGAAAGAACTAAAGAAAATATATTTGAAAGGGCTCTTTTAAAAGCGAAGTACTTTCATATATGAGTAGAGGCAGGGGCGCACACAGAAATTCTTCTTAAGAGGGGGGTGGGGGGGTCCAAAGTAAAAAAGTTACAAGCCAACAGTCAATCCAAGCCATTACTCGTATACGATTCATACTTTGAACAAATTATCAATTACTTTATGAGACTACATAAAGATTATACAGTATAACCCCTAAAGCTATTTACTGTAATGATAAATAATTTCAATAGATTGTATACATATTCATAACATGAAGGAGATTTAACATTTCTAAATCATTGCTTTGAATTATAATTTTATTTATCTTTCATGTTCGCTGGAGGGGGGGGTTTCGGACCCAGTGGACCCCTCCCCCCCTTGTGTGTGCGCCCCTAAGTGGAGGCTCTTTCCATGTCTCGATGAGATGAGGGGATGATGCTGAATATGCCGGGGAGGAGCCAATGAAGATCTTAACCTAACTTAAG
>CABFWB010002718.1:79657-98606 GCA_902151455.1 Timema bartmani | reverse complement strand
GTGAGGAATGCCAGGCCTCTACCGTGGTTCGGATTCCACGTTAAACTGTAGGTCCTCCAATTCATCTCACAATCACCCTATCATTGTAAGTGCGTATAACCCGAACGGTTAGTAAGACGCGGTGCTAATAATAATTAACTTTTTTCCTTTTTGTATTAGTTCTGTTAACTTATTAAGAATGTTCTTTAATCTTGACAAATGCATTTAGTACTGTGTAACTTTATGATATTATTCTTTTTACTTAAGCACATATATTCGCTTCCCGATAAATATTGTTGGATTATTGCTAATGCGCATTGTCCGCAACAAAAAAAATTATTGTTAACCTTTTGATCATTATCTGCGATAGTAAAATGGCATTAGGGCCATTATCAATTTCAGGTCATTTGTTATGCATTTACATCAAGCAAACTCTAACTTCCTTAACTTGAATGGTTAAATACTTTAATTTACCGATAATTAACACTGCTAGGTTTGAGTACTTGAGTTTTACTGATTTGGGTCTGGGCAAAATAAAGATCCCTAGTGATCTACTTTTATATTATTTGTATTGCAACGCCTTCTCTATAGAGAGAAGGGGTTGAAATTAAAAAAACCCTACCTTTATCAAAATCCCGAACTCCCTGCCATCGGCAAACCAGACCAGATAGACTCAACATTTAGTCCATGTGACCACAGTTGCGGGTAATAAGAAATTAATCCAAACTAATTTTATGAATTATGATAATCATAAGCCCATATCCATACCAATATGTCCACAGAAAAAGGAATCAATATAGTTTTATCTGGTCTTCCAGTAACAGAGATGGTAGCTATGAAATACGGTATTACTCCCTCCCTCCACGCAAATTTGGGCACATTTATTCATCTTTATACCATAGGTGTGTATATTATAATTATTTGAATAGGTAGTAAAACGTGGTATATAAAAACTCTAACAATCGTAGTATAATATTCATAATATATGACCTAATAGTTAAAAATTCCATTAATAAAAACATGTTTTCTTGAATCTAGTGCTCTGAAACAAAATTCTTCAAAGAAAGAATCTGAAAGAGAGTTTTAGGTGGATTGAAAATAAATACATTTTAAATTAAAATAAAAGAATGCTATAACACCAGCGTTTCCCAAACTGTGGTACACGTACCACCAGTGGTATGTACAATTATTCCTGGTGGTACGCCGCGAGAAACCAAACAAAACAAGCAAATTAAAGTCGTAAAAAGATATAGGGCCTCATCAAATATTATAAATATATTTGTACCCATTCTAACCAGAATTAAAACAAATTTAAACAATGTTTGGAGGGGTGGCAACACTGATTCTAGCCCAGACAGCCACGCAGTCTTTATTATTATACACCTGGGTGCAAGACCGTAGCCAGCCAATAATTTCAGGGGGGAGGGGGTATGGTGGGCATACACCCCAATTGCTGGAGGATAGAAAACATTCTAAATGATAAACAGTTCTAGAAGCTTCTTGAAGTGTTTTTATAGCAACATAACCCCTAACTGCTGAAGGCAAGGAAATATTTTAAATATTAAACACCTCTAGAAGCTATCTGACATTTTTTATGGCAACATAGCCCCTTAACTGACGAAGGCTAGAAAAAATTCTAGATATTAAACATCTAGAAGATCTCCGAAGTGTTTTTTTTTATAGTAACACAGCCCCCTAATTTGTACTTGTACCTTAATTTGGATATTGTTTGAACCATAAATAAAGCCATGTATATTTTATTCATAACATATCGGGGGAGGGGTTGAACCCCCAAACCCTCTTCTTGACTACGGCCTTGCCTGGGCGCCATTAAAAATGAACTTAAATAGTAAATATTCAGAATTATCTTGGTGGTACTCCAAATTAAAGAAATAGCTGGGGTGGTACGCCATTCAAAAAATTCGGGAACCGCTGCTCTACTCTAATGTGGGTGTGAATATTTATCGATCCGTCATGAGAACATTTCTCTCAGTTTTCTTTTTCATCTGTTGCGTCATCATGTCTTGGCTGGGTTGCTATGGCAACTCTCTAGTTAATAGTAAATTATCTACTACATACTGTAGGGTAAAATAAAAAGGGAAGATGTTAGAAAGTATCGATATGGTTTTTATATTGATTGACGAAGAGCTTTTCGGAGACAAGGCGAGTAGGTTAGATTTCACCCAATTTAAAAATTTTCTATTGGACTGAGCTGTAAATTAAATAAGTCTACCATCAGGACGAGAATTTAGTTATAGCCTCCCCAATTTAGATTTTACTTAAAAAAAAATTTCTCCATAGACACTAACATTAATAACATCATCGACACAAAACATTCCATCCCACATTGTTGTCGGTATCAAATATGATATTCTTACTTTGTTGAAACTAAAACAAAACAATAGTAAGATTCTGATAAGGACATTTCAGAAACTGATGGTGTGGGCTGATGGGGTTAATGCTCTAGATATGGCCATTCGACCTTCTCTTACCTCTGCTCTCCTGGCGTATGGAGGAATTTATTTCTGAGGTGGGGACACCGTTAAGGCGAATTCCACTATCCCCAGATGATACGTGAGAATGATGTTGGTGGAAGGCAGAGGGGATATATAGTTTAACGTAGGCTCCGAACCACGGTGAGGGCCTGGCATTCCACACATTCACAAAGCGTGAAAGCACACACACTTTTCCAGAGGTGAAGGAAGGGTTTGGTCATCAGGTAAATACGTGCCGGGACCGGGATTTGAACCCCGGAACCCTAACACGGAAGTGTGACACCTTACACCTAGACCACTGGGTCCCCATTTTAGAAACTATATAATTTTTTTTTGCTATCAACTTTGATAACAGTTTATTATATAACTATTATTTTATATGTATTGATTCTATCCATCAAAAGGGACAACTCCAGGACCACATGTATTTACGGATAAATGTATTTAATAAAACACGTCTTTTCAAATGACATTCTTATTGAATATTTATATAAATATATAAAAATGACACCGTGTCGTCTAGCTTTACGCACTGACTGAGCTATCCGGGACACACTTGCGTAAATGTAAACCCAGAGAGATTCAAATACTTGCCCGGGTATTATTTTTATACATTCACATGTATGAAAGTACCGGTGGTTTTAGTAAATTTTGTAATTGTGAGATACAATTTTTTTTAGCACTACGTTTTACTACTTGTTAGGGCTACACGCCTATGTTTTAATTAAGCATATAGGTTAGGGGTGAGGATGGTTGAATTTAGAGGATATGTACCCACATTTTCATGGAGATAGTGGGAAATGATTTAGGAAAAACCACACTCAGTACAACCAACCGAGAGGATTTAACCTCGATCTCTCATTCATCGGTAGTCGAGTGAGTAATGACTAATTCATTGAGAGAGTGACGCCTTAGACCAGGGGTCTCCAAACCTTTTGCTATGCGGGCCACATAATATATTTTACACATTTTTGCGGGCCAAAGTAACGTTCACCTGTTCTTCAAATAGCATTATTTTTGCCCTGAATGCTTTGGCATGCGCAAATAGAAAATAAATCAAATTTGTTTCAACATGAAAATTTAGATTCAAGTCATATGGCCAGTCACGTCTATAAAAAAATCCTAGATGTTATATTAGAAATAGTTTTTATTTCTTTTGTTATTACTCCTTTTAGTGTACCTAATGGTGAGTATACATTTAAGATATATATAAAAATAAGTTGACGTAATTCGGAAACAATATTCGAGACATCACTGCAAAAAAAATTAACCCCTATTTCTTCCTGTCAGGGGTCGAACATTGGCGTCAGAATCAGACATGGTAGCAAGCACCTAATTCTTTGGATACTTTTTTTGCGGAAAGTTTACTACTACCCCGGTGATAAAAATCTAACGTCTTGTAAAGTGTAAACCACTTTTACTGACGTGAAAAATATAGCAAGGAAAACTAAATGGTCCAAAATAAAAGCAATATAGCTGCTTTTTTTTTTATCGTAATACATTTTTACAGTAAAGACACAAGTATCTGCCGACACAAACAGTTGGTCAATAAGACCTCTTGTCCCAAAAGTTCATAACTTAGTTGGGACACGATCAGACTAAACACGCCTCGGTGGCGTAGCTGGTTAGCGATAAAAGTTCATAACTTAGTTGGGACACGATCAGACTAAACACACCTCGGTGGCGTAGTTGGCTAACGCGCTAGTCGTGTTGATCTAGACTGCCGAGGACGGGGAGATCGAGGTTCGAATCTCGGTTGGATGAACTGGGGGTGGTTTCCCCTAAATGGTTTTCCACTCTCCCTCCACGCAAATATGGGTTCACTTACTCTAAAATTCAACCTTCCGAATTCCTAATCCATTAGCGTAATTAGTACTTAAGCGTATAACCCGAACGGGTAGTAAGACGTGGTGCTAAATAAATAATAATAAAATAATCACTGATTAGGAGGAATATTGTCATAGCTTTTTTGGACTACGGTCACTGGTCAGGAGGACTCTAACAGTTAATAGACCTATTGGTAGATATGAATTTGGCCCCATCAATCTTTTTGCCATATATTAGGTTAATCTTGTTTAGGTTAGGTTAGGCTAGGTTTGATTAGCTTAGAATTTTGTTGTGTCTTTCTATCCATCCCTTGCTGGTTTTTGCTCAGCTTGAGAAAAATTTACAACAATCCTAAATGGAGCCAGGGTCAAGTTAGTACAACAGTACGCCTTGTTTACAGTTCCCAAGAAGGAAATCGTGGTCCAATTTTAATGTATGATTTACGCTAACCTTTTAAACTCAGGTGAACTCGTGGCCCAATTGTAACTTGGGATTAACGATACCCTTTTAAATGCAGGTGATAACAGTTATACGTTTACTGTAATATCACCGTATTTGCCATGCCAATTTGTAGAGTAATACTAATATAAGGGATCTACTCCCTTCCCCTTATAACCCCAAATGCAGCCTGTTAAGGATCGAATTATTGCCCTCTAGATCAGAGCTAAACACGCCAACACAATCCAGACTCCACCAGTCACAAGGATAATCAACCGTGGTATTTAGGTTCATTGCTTCCTTTTATTCGAGCCTTCTCTCTTTATAATTTGCCTCTACATGCTTACGTTATCATGTAGTTAAGGAATATTAATTGCAGCTCCATTCATGACAGACACAGTGCTGACGTAATTGGGAAACTCTTTAAAATAATAACTAAGATTGAACTAGGCTCCCTCTTAGGGAAGTTTCCAACATACTCTACCATTAGCTGCAGAAGCATTGATACATTTTCATCGTTGATTTCTGTTCTCATCGTTAAATTTGATGGCATCTACTCCTTTGACTTTACATCCTAAACATTGCTACTTCTGATTTTCTCAATTAGCAACAGAGTTTGTTCTTTATTCCATACATACATAACTGTATTTTCCTCTAGCAAATTTAACTTTCAAAACACACACATATGCGACATAGCCTTTTAAAACTAAACCTTCTTTCAGAATTCGATCAGTTTGTCAACTTATACATGTCAAGTACATCGAAAACTTCACTCATACAGAAAGTATGAGCAAAAGTCAATGGGTATGACATATTTTACCAATTGTATGAACTTCTGTATGAGGTGATGTATCGCGACAAGTCAGTTTGACTTGTAGCTCACACAAGTCCTCATACTTGTATCTAAGTGTAAACGAAGCTTTATATGTAGCTATAAACCTAATTAACGAGTATAATAGCTTGGATATTTAATTCATCGTTATTTTAAGAGCCTACGTTATTGATATAGATTTGTATAACACTTTGATGATCCGTTATAAAAAAAAATTGGTCTCCCAGAAAATTATTTTTCCACTTATTTCTGAAAATACTCACCGATTTTAAAACTTTAAATTCTGATGGTATGGTATTCCAAACTCTAACCACTTGAAAGGTAGATGGATTTTCAAAGTTTTTTTGTTACATGTTTGGGTACTTGTAAATTAGCTCTACTTCGTGTTTTATATTTGTGTATGAAATAAGTGAATATTAACTAGTCGGTCTCAGTGGTCTTGGGGTAAGGTACTTTCTAGGACCCGATGCTCGTGGGTTCAAACCCAGCCGGTATCAACGAGTTTTTTTATCGAGCCTAGAGGTACTGGCTTCAATTCCCAGCTGATGCCTAGTGTATTATTCTCTTAAGGGGAATCATCCCAACGGTCAGCAGGGTTTGGTTAGTTAGTCTAAGTTAGGTTTAAGACTCCCACTGGCTCCACAGCTCCATATTCACTATCATCTCTTCCTCATTGAGGGTACGTATAGACAACCTCCATGGATGTACCTAGGCAACGCTCTGTGCCACCAGAGCTGCGGATAGTCTACATACAGGCGGCCAAACTGGATGTCATGTCTCTCCCGGTCAGTAGTGCAATCCGCTAAAGAAAAAAAAAGCAATAAAAAACCTAATAGTAGACATGAATATATGCTGTCAGCCCGAGACTCTAATTGTAAGTGGGGTAAAGAGTAATGTTACTAATTAGTAGCTGGCGTCCTAATAATGGCTAGAATGACTTAATTATAGCTGGGACTCCAGTATTCCGAGAATTTTTCATGGGCTTTACACTTTGCAATTTTCCTAATTCACCCCTCCTCCACCCTCGCAAGCCCTCTTTACACTTCCTGTTATTCTATTTCTCTGACTTCAACTTCGGGCTGAGCTCGCACTTGACTTCGTGGGAGGGTCATGGCACTAAACTAGAAGGGTGATACATAATTTTCAGCCATAGATTAGTTTTTTGCTACCGTGAACATTGGGAAAACCCACTTCGGTGGCCACACGATTTAAGGCACTACATTCGCAGTAGATTGTACTGTTTATGACGGGGAGATCGAGGTTTAAACCTAGGTCGAGGGTACTGAGGGTGGTTTTCCCAAAATGTTTTTCTACGAAAATGTGAGTACAATTTCTCTAAATATAACATTCCTCATCTTTAAAACCACTAACATAATTAGTATATAATCGTATAGCCCGAACGAGTAAGACGTGGTGCTAAAAATAAATAAATAAATCAATCGTGAAAGCCATGTCAAGTAGAAAACCAAGTTTTACGATTAATTTTAAACTAGAAGTGATTATGTTTGCTGAAACATTGAGAAATGAGACAACTGCGAAACATTGTAACACTGATACGAAGAAAGTGCGGGATTGGGGGGTGGAGAGAAAAGACTCTAAAAGGTGCCGTAAGAAATAAAACGTCGGGCTGGTGCTGGTTTATTGTGTTTCATTTTTTGAGAGAAAAAAAAATTCAGCTGATTTTTTTTTGCAGCGAATTGTAGCTGGGGTGAAAAGTAAAGTTGTTAATAGTAGCCCTGATTACTATTAACAACTTTGCTATAACAAAGGTTGAAATACTGTAAATATAGTTATTAAAGTAAAAAAAATGCAATACCAGTACCCATGTGACTTGCTTCGGTGGATACATGCTCTCACGCGCTACTCTCGCAGTAGACTAGATTGTCGATGACGGGGGAGATTGAGATTCGAACCATGGGTGGGTGTACTAAGGGTGGCTTTACCAAAATAGTTTTCCACTCTCCCTCCACACAAATGCGGATACACTTCTTATAAATATAACCTTCCTAGTCCCTAAAACCATTGGATTAGTTAGTACATAAACGTATAAAGGTGTGGCTACATAGAGTTGACCCGCATCGCACTGCATTTTCTAACAATTTTTATATTCGTTATAGACTGAGTTTTATTACAAAATAAGTTTGTATTTTTATTCTTACTTGCATAGGTTTTCACCTATTTTAATAAAATTAAATTAGCTATTAATTGCAAAGATTAAAGTTTTAAGTTAGCTAATAATTAAGAAGAAGAATGTTTGATGTTCAATAAGTTGTTGTATATAATTTTGTTTATCTTGTATGTATTGTTGGATACAATGACTACAGCGCCACACGTGCGACGGCTGTGAAAGAAATGCCTAGTTTTACCATGAAAACAAAGTTCGGAAGCTCCCGAACATTTATTTCCGGTGGTAGGTGGCTACACGGTCCGCACCGCACCGCAAAAGTGCGGAGCAATGCTCTCTCGACGATTCATCCACGCCAGTGTGATGCGGTCTCGTGTAGCCACTTGCATTTATAAACATGAATAGCATTCCACCGGAAAAATGCGGTGTGGTGTGGCTCCATGTAGCCGGTCCTTAAGGCAGTAAGACACTATATTAAAATAAAAAAAGAGTACCCTTGTGTTTCGCGGCACACAGGTTTACCAAGGCGGTGAATTTAATGTAACGTGCGGCCACAGACCAGCGCACCACACGCATCGTTGTTCAATAAGAACATGCATGAATTTGGTACAAGAAGCAGCCGTGCGTCATCCATGTTTTATATCTAGAGTCTGTTCATGATAGGTTTTTACCTGGATGCCAATTCAAAAATTATATGTTAAGGTTTTGGGTTGCCAACACTTGTAAAAGATCACTGTTTTGTTATGAATGTTAAGTCTTTTAATTAAATATTATATTTTACATTAAAAATAACGTAAACTTAAGTTTTCCTACACTATTTAATAACTTTTAATAATTTTTTACCCAATTCGAAACAATATTTTAAACATAATTAAAAGTACTTATTCTCCGTTTTGTAATGTTATCTATGATGTGTAATATAGTGCATACATTAATATCTTTTAATACAGGCATCGTATTTACTTGAAAAAGAGAAAATACATGCCATTTTATATAGACATATATATAATAAATTATTTTATGATTACTTTATCGTATTTCAAAATATTTAATTGAATAAAATATTTTTATCCACTGCGTGGTTGCATCATTGTCAGTAACTTGTTTACGTCACGTTCAATAACGTGGTTTAAATTCGTCGGTCATCATTTTGAAGCTATGTTCGTTAAACCTTTTGTGAAATTGATGTGAATTACAATTTATTTTAAATGTAATAAAACGATACATAATCTTTGTGCCCGACCTCAAATAAATATATACATAATATTGGCCTGAATTATTGTGGTTAACTATCAAGTTCATACATTACCATACGTTTTCATTACAGTGATCCAAAGTGACAGATGTCAGCTGTTGGCGTAGGAATGTATTAGGGATTATTTCTCGTAACTTTTTGAGCTGTCTTCCAAGTAAACTAAGGTCGAGAATTTATTATAATTGTGCTTTTACCCATAAAGCTATAGTGATAGTTTACCCAAATTGCTAATGGTTTGAACGAACTGTTTCCAAATGTCAAAGAAGAAAGCTGATTAAAAAAATGCTTCAAATTTATTATTGAAACATATGAAGTTACTTCAGGAAATTGTTTATATTTTACTAATTCTGATTTACGGTTCAACCACTGTACTAGGTGCGTAATCCATTTTCTGATGCCGCAGCACATACCCAAAACATAGTGCGGCAAAAAATCCAGGCTTGTTAAATGTACCATGAACTTAAAATAAGTTTCCAGAACACTGTCCTAAGAAACACATACAAATTGTGGCTCTCTCTACAGTCAAACATAAATTAGTCTATCCAGCGTAGGAATGGTGGTAACTGTCATATATACGCTATCCAGCGTAGGATGTGGTGCGAACTGTCATATATAGGCTATCCAGCGTAGGAGTGGTGCGAACTGTCATATATAGGCTATCCAGCGTAGGAGTAGTGGGAACTGTTATCTATAGGCTATCCAACGTAGGATTGATGGTAGCTGACAGCTAAAGCTACCAGATATACCTTCATGTATCCATCCCCCAAACATGAGCTGCACGACCATATGTTGTCACTTTTGGTGGTCAAAACTTTCACAACAAACAATTTGTTTTTAGGCCTAATTTTTTTCTTCTTCTAGGCGCTTTTACATTATTGAAATACTAGCTAATGCAAATAGAAGTTTGGAAGTTTCTTTTTTTGTGGAAGTGCTTTACAAATGAGAGCTTATAAAAGGTTGCCTTTTATTCATAAATAAGTGGCGAACAGGAAGAAATGAGTGCGGTTTATGACGTCATACAAACCGTATTGAGTTGTGTTCATAAGCATTTGCTCATAAAATAAAAACGTTTTATTTTGAAACTAATATTTTTAATGATTCCTTCTCTAAGTTAAAAAAAACTATTTGTTTATTTTATAAATTATGGTTTGTCAGTTATAAGAAGATACAACTGTTAATATACACCCGTTTCGGTGGCCACATGGTCTAAGGCGCTACAATTGCAATAGAGCAAACTACCAAAGATGAAGAGATCAGGGTTCGATTCCAGTCAGGTGCACTGAGGGTGGTTTTCCCTAAGCTGCTTTCCACTATCCCTCCACGCTAATGCGGGTGTATTTCCTCTAAATTAAGCCTTTCTAATCCCCGAACAATTAGTGTATTTAGTAGGCCCCTACAAAGGCGTATAACCTGAACAGGTAGCAAGATGTGGTGCTAAAGTATTGTATTGATATAATACTTTTTAATTTATATTTTCATGTTACCTACCACACCCACGAAATAAAAATAAAATAATTCTACCAATATTTTTTGTTTTTTAAATTAGTCACGAAAAAGCCAATTATACAGTAATTCTTAGGGAAGTATTATTATTATTATTATTATTATTTTTATTACTAGTATCATCACCGCGTCTTACTACCCGTTCGAGTTGTACGCACTTACGCTAATGTGCAATGGTAGGGTGATTGTGAGATGAAATGGAGNCGTCTTACTACCCGTTCGAGTTGTACGCACTTACGCTAATGTGCAATGGTAGGGTGATTGTGAGATGAAATGGAGGACCTACAGTTTAACGTGGAATCCGAACCACGGTAGAGGCCTGGCATTCCTCACATTCACAAGTTGTGATTAATACACGACTTGTCAGATGTGAAGGAAGGGTTTGGCAATCAGATAATTCTGTGCCGGGACCGAGGATTGAGCCCCAGACCCTCAGCACAGAGGTCGGACACCTTACCCCTAGACCACCAGGTCACCCGGGAAGTATTGTTATTATTATTAATATTATTATTATTTAGCACCGCGTCTTACTATCCGTTCGGGTTATACGCTTAAGTACTAATTACGCTAATGGACTGGGAATTGGGAAGGTTGAATTTAGAGGAAGTGAACCCGCATTTGCGTGGAGGGAGAGTGGAAAACAATTTAGGAAAAACCACCCTCAGTTCACCCGACCGAGATTCTAACCTCGATCTCCCCGTCCTCGGCAGTCGAATTCAACACGACTAGCGCGTTAGTCAACTACGCCACCGAGGCGTGTTAAGAAGTATTGTTAAAAGAGTTAAAAAATCTTTTGATTTATAATATAGTATTACTGGAATTACTGTTTAATGTATTCTCCGGTTTCGTTGAAAATTAAAAGCTTACTTTCCTTGTTAACTATAGTGGAACTTGAAATATAAATCCATGATGATAATTGGTGATGGTAAGAAACCTTTCAGGATAAGTGGTGTGTACCCACAAACAGATAGGTTAACGCCAGCTCCACTCAATGAGTCACTGATTATGAAAATTATCATAACTACTAGTGTCTGATTAATTAATAAAAAAAAATTCAAATAACGAACCTAGCACAGAAGTGTTCAACGTTAAGTTGACTTCTGGTAGAGAGGCCGTTTAGAAAGATAAAACATATTTTAGTGGTCAACAGTATTTTAATATAAGTTACTATTTGAATAATTTTGATTCACTCTATCAATATTGATTCACTCTATCAATATATTCAGCTACATATCGTGAATCAGTATATCAGTATCGTGTGTCAGTAATAGAAACACGCAATCAAGCAATCAACAAACTGTCGACAGAGCTAATATTACGTTATTAAGTCAACAAAGCCCTTCATATGCTGGGTGGGCTTTGTAATCAGTATGATACTCTAGACTGAGTGAGCTAACGTGAAGTCAATAAAACCATTACCCATTTCGGTGCCCACATGGCTTAAGGCGCTACTCTCGCAATAGACTAGACTGCCAAAGACGGGGGTATCAGGCTCAATGGTTTCCCACTCTCCTTCTACGCAAATGTGGGTGTACTTTCTCTAAAACTAAATCTTCCTAATCCCTAACGTACTAGTGTAATTAGTATATAGTCGTATAATGTGAGTGGGTAGTAAGACGTGGTGCTAAAAAAACCAAAATAAAACATGCGTATGTTGAAAGGACCCTGTTATCAGTAGTTAAATCTAGACTGAGTGAGCTAAAGTTTCATAATTTTTTGTTGTTGTTATGAGCAAGATACGAATTTGTACCTTGGAACCTAAATATCTCCACTTACCAACATGTCTGGGATACAATCAGAGCTGTTATATTGATTATGTATTTTCTATCACTATTATATACTTAGCTAAACACCTTTTACAGCAGACGTGTCAAATTCGTATGATCATGAGGGTTACATTGAACATTAAAATTACTGAGAGGGCCACATTTAAAAAATACATCTATTGCATTATATACATCTTGTATTATATATAACATTATTTATATTGCATTATCTTATTAAAAATAATCCCGACTTAGTATCTTATTAATAAAAAAGCATAAAACCCTAAGAGACTAATCTTAATGAGCTTCCTTCAGCATGAGGTGCAAACAACTTTGACGTCTCATAGTGGTACCATTTGACGTAGCCGACCTCAGGCTCATTGAGTGGAAAGACTGGCCTTGTCACACCCTGCAGCTTGTAGAATTTTCTCCTGGAAATCTGAAATGTCTTGTATAAATATTTAGTAGCTATACATTTTCTGACCCGCTTCAGTGGCTGAATGATCTAAGGTGTCATTCGTGTTAGACTGGCCCACTGATGAGTAGGAGATCAGGGTTCGAATTCCAGTTGGGTCTACTGAGAGTGGTTTTTCAGAATTGGTTTCCCAATCTCCTTCTACGTAAAGTTGGGTATAGTACCTATAAGATGTTTCCTTCCCCATCCCTACCCCATCAAAGCAATTATCATATATGTGTATAACTAGACAGGGAGTAAGTAAGAAGCGTTGATTAAAAATTCATCGTTATGAACTATAATTATATCTCCAACATTTATTTTAGAAGTAGATTTAAATGTATAAATAAACACAAACATGCACACGCAAGTTTGAATGCACTGATTTCCCCAGGGCATGATTCATTTATCTGTGGGGTGCTAGAAAAAATATTAATAAGTAATACAACATTTTGAATGGTGTAATCACTTCAATCGCTGTAATTCCAGAATGATATTATTTAACATCCTTCTCATACAGTTTACTGCATAAATTATAATAACATATTTTTCAAAATGAAACGTGACATAGAAAAAAAATTGAAAGTTAGATAGTTCCAACCAGATAAGAAATATGGAAGATTGCGCCATTTCACAGTCGATTGCACACTTTATGGAAATACTTTGACGTCAGCTTTACGAAATTTTAAATGAGCATCTCTTAAAAACGAGTTTAATATTATGATATCCAAAAAGCAGACTTCTTACGGAATTCTTTTGAGTCTTCGTCTTATATTTATTTTCAAATGAATGCGTAATTTCACAGCCTTACAACAAACAAATCATTTACAAAGCGTTTCTGTCAAAGTTGTCAACTATTTAATCACTTGAATGGAAATTTATTTGAATGTAACTTATCTCGTGTGATTTTTTTTATTTTCTATTAAATACTAAACACATTTATATGATGACCGTTTAAAGTTTTAAAAATTATTGCCAGATTTTAACTAAACTGAGCTCCACAAATAAAATACTCTTCCAAAACAGCTTAAATTAATATTTTAAATACCCGATTCATTTCCAGCATAGTATGAGGTGTCATTCTTGCAATAGACTGGACTGCTGGGGAGGTCGGGGTTCAAATGCCATTCAGGTGTACCGAAGGTGATTTTTTCCTAATATGTTTCCCACTTTACCTAAATAAAAATGCAGTTACACTTCCTCTAAATTCAACCTTACTCATACCAACACATTATCGCAACTAGTACATATGTGTACAACCAAAGTGGTTAGTAAGACGAGGTAAAAATTGTGTACATTTTCATTCTTTATCTGGCAGCCTGTATTTTCTAGGCATGTGATCTAAACGTCAAAATCATTTAGTCTGGGATGGGGAGGTCGGGATTCAAATCTCTGCCGGGTTTACTGAGTGGTTTCGCACTCTTCCTCCACTCAAATAAGGGTACATTTCCTCTAAATCCTAACAGAATTACCCATAGATTACTAGTATAATTAATATTACAGGTAATGGGATGTGATGGAAAAAAAAGTGGTGCGTGTAGTTTTGCCTAGATATTATTTAGTTTAAAAAAAATTACTCCCATGAAATGTTATCAGAAAACAATAGATTTTGTAAGCACATACTCTGACATCTTAGCTCAGTCGGTTGCATATCTGTCTACTGAGCTAAGGATCCCGGGTTAGATTCCTGGCAAGGTCAAGAAATTTATCATAGGTTAAATGTGGTTTCCCTTTTTTCCAGTGACGAATCAATGGCTGGGGGCTGTATGTTGTGTCTGTTCTAGATCTAAGTTAGTTTATAGGTCATATGCTGATATAATCAGTCGGCTCAAAACGTGCATGTTAAATACCTCAAATAAGAATGAAAAGTACTGTACATACATCTCAATATATGGCACAAACATCCATGTGGAGCTCGTATCTTTAACATAATATTTAATGGGTCAAATTGGAGTACATGGGAATATAACCTCACCACAACTTATCTTGGAATCTACATTCCATAAAAGGAATGTACAAACGAGAGAGAAGACTATTTACAATGTTTTGAATGTTCGGGTCTGAAAAATTAAAATGAGGCTTCTAGAAAGACTTTTAAAAAAGGGTGCCAAGTTCAAATATAAAATTAGTTCAATTTGAATGATATGTTTTAAAACATCTGTAAAGGATATAAAAAAATCATACAATTAAGGGATAAAACATAGAATTTATTAAATCAAGACCAAGACTGCTAGACATGGTTTTTCATTTTGAAATTCTTGTTAGTGTAATAATATATTCATTCAATCTAAAGTTTTGGTGCTACTGAAATTAAAACACCCAAAAAATTATATTATATAATTAAACATAAATATTTAAAAACATACATTTAAATAAATTAAAGCTCAATATTTAAGTAAATCGACCTGATTGTTTTGTTTCAATTGAGTGCATTTTTAGAAGGAGTTAAAGACCACTACGCACGTACAGGTATACCTGTACAGTTTCACCGGATGTTCTAGTGCATTCACACGATACAGTTTTTCTTCTTCAGGTCACAGTTTTTTTTCTTTTTCGTTAAAGTTATTATTTCACTGTCAGTTAGCAATGGCATCAACAGACGATGCTTTGACGATCGTTGGTTGGCCTGTTAGTAACGAAAAAACAGTGTCAAAAACGTAAAGTTAAACGAGAGATTTGGTGTAAAGATTGGTTGAACAGAAGAGAACGTTATTCACGCGTGAACTTTTTACACGAATTGAAATTTGCACCTAAATATTGTGTACAACAATAATTTTTATAAAGAAAGAATGAAACTTATCCAATTAGTGAACGATATGGGGATGGCAGCAGCAACTGAACTGAGCCACCTGCGCACTTCGGTACGCACTCTCCCGTATCTAGCTTACCCTCAACCCCACCATGAGGGTAAGCTTGATGGTTTGATTTTGTGAATAGTAAACAGTAAACTTGTAAATTTCTCGTTTCACTATTTAACTCTATGATTTTCTTACATCAGTTTCTTTGGTTAAGGTAATTACTTCTCTTAATTTTTGTTGAACCTTTTATTCTTTTTGATATCATTTTTACAACTTAATACTAAATTTTCCGCATTGGTTTTGTCTTAGACCTGATGACGGCGTAACGTACGCCGAAACATGTCGTCAATCAGCCAGCCTAGAGGCGGTACAAGTGTCTAAGGAGTGGAATTGAAATAACAGTTAAGGAACGTATTTTAATACACTATTCAAGTAACATTTTAAGTATTTTTACACTTCTTTATTTCATCCTTTCTCTTATATTTAATAAACTTATAGTATAATATATTAAAACCACATTGATTGTTCTGGACGACACTTATGCTAATCAACCATTATCTAATTAATTATTTCTTTGGTTAAAATAGTTTGCAACTTCTTGTCCTGATAACAAGCTCTAAACAATAACATATTTTAATCTTGTATGGTATGTTACTAGGAAAATTTTAATCCAATCTTAACATGTTTTATGTGTAATTCAATTTTAATATGTTTGCATTGTGTAACAGCTCTTGTTATTAATTTCCTAGATTTTATTAAATTATCTTTCATGTAATTAGTCAATTTGACATCTTATTATTAATCACATTTGATTAATCCTATCATTTGTTGTAACTGCATAATTGCCTTATTTACTGGTCCTAGATTTCATAAAATTGATCTCATGTAGTTATCACTTATAACAACACTCCAGTTCACTTCAACTATTTGCAACTTCTGTTTTCAATAAAATTCTCAATTTTTAAAAATAATTTCATTTGTTTATAGAATCTTGTTAAATTATTGGTTTCCCTATTTTTAATTCAAATTGCTTTCGATCAGTTTGTAGATAATTCTTAGAAAATTAATTTACGTAATTATAAGCGTTCAATTCCTGACATATCAATAGTAAATTGGTAAAATTGTTTATACAGCATAGTTGCCCTTGTTGACTGGTTCCTAGATTATAGCAAACTGATAATTCATTAATGGTCATTTGTGTTAACTACTCCAGTTTAATCACTAACTATTTACATTTTCTGTTTTCGATAAAATTCTAAAAAAAAAAAAAAAATTCTAATAATTTCATTTTTTTTATAGAGTCTTGTTCAACTACTGGTTTTCCTATTTTTAAAATCTAAGTTGCTCTTGAACAATTCTAAGTGACACTTAGGTGAATAACTTATGTATTTATATGTGATTAAATTCCTGACATATCAATTATTTAGCCTAGAATAATTAATTATTTATCACTTCCATCAATTTATATTGTTAATTGACTTAGCATATAATTTTTTATGTTTTAACAATCTCCCTTTTATTAAACCACCCCCTTCTTTCTTTCTAATAACTTGTATGTTAATTGACTCAGAAGTGTAACAATTAATCAACCAATCGTCATTCTACCAAGTACGTTCATTATAATACTCATGATAAATTGTGTCATGTTGGTGTGTAGGGAACAATTCGGGGTATTGGTGAATGGAGAACAGTCTGATCTGTTCTTATTTAAGTGTATTGTTCACAAAAGGGAAGATGCAAAATACCTTCAAAATGTACCTGCATCCCTACCAGCTGACCGAGTACAAATTGCTGTTGTGCTGGAGATTACTGCTGTTGATTTCGCTGGACCGGTGTACATTAAAGGTGGACAGAAGGCCCGAATATACTTGTTTACACGTGTGGTGCTCCAAGCCGCACATTTGAAGCTTTTTTCATTACCGAACCTTGATTTCCTGCAGGATCTCCATCGCTTCAAAGCAAAACATGGAAGACCATTGGTGCTATATAGTGACAATAGAACTAATTTCGTGGTGGCTGCGAATTCATTTGAAAGGCTTGATTAAAAACAGTACCAAGCACCCATTCTCTCAAAATAAAACCAGCTCTGCAGGAAAAAAAAATAGTGTCTGTTAGCTTTAATGATGCGTGACCCACAATTATCACTTGGCGTTCCTCAGGGTATCTCATGTCCAAATAAAAGGATTCAACCCACAAAATAATGTAAACAATTATTTAACTTTACGAACAGGAATTTATGAAGATAAAATATTAGCCCCATAGGTTGTTTAATGTCACTGAACCGTGAATGACTGTAGTTCAACATAAATCTGAAAAAAAGTGTTCTCACTAAAGGGGAAAAAAAGAATGTGCTGCTTTAACATTTGCAGAAACATGTTCCTTCACAACTGATGAAACATGCATGAATACATCGTCCTTACTCTTATAATGTGTCTAGGGAAAAGCTCATCGTTTGTGTAATCACCATATCACCTTACAAAACCAGCTTTAAGAAAAGTTTAGAACGAATTACTGCTAAAAAAAAAAGAAAACTGAAGCTTCTTTAATAAGAAAAATATATCTAATGAAAAGCGCGAGAAAAGATTGAAGAAATATATTAGCAATGATTCTGAGTAATATTTTATTCAGTTGGACAGTTCTGATTATGAAGAGTAATAATAAGTTGATGCGGAATGTCTCTTATTTGTATGAATATTTTCAGAGGGAACACACAATTAACAGTGGATACAATGCACGGTGTGGTTTCGATGAGCTAGTGGACATGTGGTGCTTTTGATTGATCTACAATTTGTGTTTCCTTAGTGTCGTAGTTACATTTCCTCAAAATTATAGCATATTCATCTCGACCCCATTAAAGAATGTGGATTTGTTGGACGGGTAGTGTCTTAGTATATGTTTGAGATATATGCATTTATTCATTACGATGGAGTAGAAATGGGGAAGTCAGTATTTTAGAAAAAATATACCCACGTTTGCGTGGGGGGAGAGTAGGAAACCATTTATGAAAAAATACACACTCAGTATACTCGACCGGGATTCGAACACCGATCTTTCCATGACCAGCAATCCAGTCTAACACAAGAGTGAAGCATGGGCACAGGTTGCGATTGCACTGTCCTGATTCAATCTAAAGTCCGGTTTTATAGTCATACTTGGTACGCCTCAAGTGCTGCCCTTTACTAAATACAGGACAACTACCTAAACTCAAATGGAATGGGCCAGTTTTGCATAATGATGAATTTAGCCCATTCTATACTCGTATAGGTAGGTGTTATCTTGTATTTAGTAGTCATATAGGGCCACACTCGAGGCGTGGTAAGTCTGACTACTAAACTGGTCCGTTCCATTCTGGTCTATGTATAGTTCGTCCTGTATTTAGTAGTCATATAGCGCCACACTCGAGGCGTGGTAAGTCTGACTACTAAACTGGTCCGTTCCATTCTGGTCTATGTATAGTTCGTCCTGTATTTAGTAGTC